>PVJN01050309.1:0-14892 GCA_004026805.1 Lasiurus borealis
TGACTGAAATAAAAAATATTATACAGAGTCCTAACAGCAGACTAGAGAAAGGCAAGAATCAAGTCAAAAATTTGAAATATAAAGAAACAGAAAACACTCAACTGGAAAAGCAAGAAGAGAAAAGAATCCAAAAATGTGAAGATAATGTAAGGAGACTCTGGGACAGCTTCAAGCATACCAACATCAGAATTGTGGGGGTACCAGAGGAAGAGAGAGAGCAAGATACTGAAAACCTATTTAAAGAAATAATGACTGAAAATTTCCCACATTTGGTAAAAGAAATAGACTTACAAGTCCAGGAAGCACACAGAACCCCACATAAAAGGAATCCAAAGAGGACCACACCAAGACACTTCATAATTAAAATACCAAAAGCAAAAGACAAAGGGAGAATATTAAAAGCAGCAAGAGAAAAACAGTTTATTACCTACAAGGGAGCACCCATACGACTGTCAGCTGATTTCTCAACAGAAACAATGCAGGCCAGATGGGAATGGCAAAAAATATTCAACATGATGAATAGCAAGAACATACAACCAAAATAATCTATCCAGCAAAGCTAACATTCAGAATTGAAGGGCAGATAAAGAGCTTCACAGATAAGAAAAAGCTAAAGGAGTTCATCAACTCCAAATCAGTATTATATGAAATGCTGAAGGGTACTCTTTTAGAAGTGGAAGAAGAAAAAGGTAAAAGGCAAAAAATTATGAACAACAAATACATATCTATCAACAACTGAATCTAAAAATTAAGTGAATTAAAAATTTGATCAACAGAATAAACTGGTGAATATAATAGAATCAGGAGCACAGAAAGGGAGTGGACTGATAATTCTCAGGGGGAAATGGGTGAGGAGTGTACAGGGAGAGACTGGACAAAAATCATACACCTATATATGAGATCAACGGGAGGGAGGTAAGGGCAGAGGGAGGGGTGGGAGCTGGGTGGAGGGGTGCTATGGAGGGGAAAAAAGAGAAACAAATGTAATAATCTGAGTAATAAAGATTTAATTTTAAAAAAAAAAAGCTACTGCAGCCCAGCGATTCAGTGGAGGAGTGTTGACCTATGAACCAGGAGGTCAAAGTTTGATTCCTGATAAGAGCACATGCCCAGGTGTAGGCTCAATTCCCAGTAGGGGGCATTCAGGAGGCAGATTTTTCTCATCGTTGATCTTTCTATCTCTCTCATCTCCCTTTCTCTCTGAAATCAATAAAAAAATTTTGTTAAAGCTAAGGCAGACAGATGTTTATAACCAAGAGTAAAACAGCTGTCTTGTCTTATTTCCATTTTCACTCACCTATTAACACTGTTCTACTAAAGGAGAAATAAGGATGATACGTTCAGTAAGAGGAATTTCCAGTAATTTCAGATAAAATTAAATATTTACAAAAAAATGAGTGCTGAGTGAGGAATATTTCTCTACATAATACATGGACAGTACTAGATACAGGGTATAAACTCGGTCAATATCAATTGAACTGAATCAACAGATCACTAAATATTTATTGAGTTTCCCAGTGAAAAATAGAATGTGCTAAGGTCATATCCCAACTCTATCTACTCTACTCACACTGCTCTTCTAAATATGTTTTAGCATTCATCCTCATAGTAAAACAATTATTTTTGCATGGGTCTATCTTTCAACTAAAATTTAAGTTACAGGAAGGTATATGCTATGATTAAATATTATATATCTATTATCTTGCATACTCTTATACATACATAGTAGCTTTCAAATATTTAATTGGCTTATTAAATATTAAGTGAATTATCCTAATCCTGCCTTCATTGCTGAACTATTTGTAGTTACTCAAGTTTGAAATATTCAAAGTAATACTAAATTTCTACCATTCCCCCAACCCCATCTCTTCTCATCTTAGGTCCCTTAGCCACCTTCTCCTTTATTCTCCCCTCCCCTTCCCAAATTTTTGCTAGGACCTAGAAATTGGAAAGTTTTTTATATCAATCTTACATTCTATGAACTTGCTAAATGTTCTAATTATTTCTAGTAGATTTTTGTGAATGCTTTAAGATTTTATACATGGGTTATTATATTGTCTATGAATAAAGAAAGTTTTACTTCTATCTTCCCCAATCTATCTAGGACTTCTGTACAATCTATACTAATAAAAGGGTAATATGCTGATTAGACTGCGTCGATCAAACACCTTCCCGTCACCCAATCCTCCTTCCAGACAAAGCCACGGTGGCAGGGGCTGAGGCAGAGGCAGTTAAGGGTGATCAGGCTAGCAGGGGAGATGATCACACTGGCTGGGGAGGGTTGTTAAGAGTGATCAGGCAGGTAGGCAAGCAGAATGGTTAGGGGTAATCAGGCAGGCAGTTAGGTGAGCAGTTAAGAGCCAGTGGTCCTGGATTGGGAGAGGGATGTTTGACTGCCTAGGGGTCCCAGATTGGAGAGGGTGCAGGCCAGGCTGAGGGACCTCCACCACCCCCATGCACAAATTTCATGCACCAAGCCAGTAGTGTTGAATAAAAAGTATGAGAGCCTCTTTCTTAATTTGTTCCTGATTATATAAAGAAAACATTAAGTATGATAATGTAGGTTTATGTTAGATGGCCTTAATCAGGTTGAGAAATTTCTCTTGTATTCTTACTTTTCTAAGAATTTTTATCACAAATAAGTGCTAAATTTTGCCCAATGATTTTTCTGCATTTACTTAGAGTATATGTTTTTCTTCCTTAGTTTTTTAATATGGTAAACTTCAATGATTGGTTACCAAATGATACAACTGATAAACCCCACTTGCTAATGATGTATCAACTTATTTCTAAATTTTATTTGCAAATTTTTCTTAAGAATTTTGCATTGAATTTCATGAATTCTATCAGTCTATAGCTTTTCTTTCTTGTAATGTCTTTGAGTGTTTTTGATATCTGGGTATTTCTGTTTTCATGGAATGAGTAGAGAGGTATCCCCTTCTCTTACAATTTCTCATAGGATTGTTTGAAGAAAATAAATTCTACTAGTACTATAGACTTAGAAATAAACAATATAAAGTGAGATTGGAGTTCTATGTTTTATAATGCTTTACAATATATACACTCTAATGTTTCAAATAAAAGATATATATATGTCATAATGTAAAATTATAGATGAACATTAAATCAGTAAAACATGTTATCTAGATTTTTTTTATTGTGCCTTCCACAGAAATGAATTACAAATCAAAACAACCTGAAGAGAAGCTCTCTTGTGTCAACAATGTAATAACAGTGTTTTGAAACCAAACTCTATGCTACATTAACAAATAATAGTAAATGGGCAGGGTGTGGACAGTAAAGTAAAGATATGTTGACTTTCTCATCTTATATAAGGTGAAATTAGTTAAACCTTTTCATTCCTGAATTTCAAATTTATAAAAACAAACTTAAAGAATGTTTTTACAGCACTTATATTTTATTACTAGTAGAACCAAAAGCAGATTATGTAACCACCAAATTTTTGCAGAGTTTGAAAGAAAATGAAAATGATCCATATGTTATTTGTATATGAGTATATATGAGTGTATATCCATCCATACACACATACTGGCGAGAGAAAAAAATTGAACTTAGTATAAGAGCTACATTTTAAATATAGACTTTATGAAAAAGACAGTAATTCATTTTAGTTCTCAATTAAATAAAAATTTTATTTTAAAAAATCTATATGCTTATTAAGTAGATATCCTAAAGACAATGTCAGATAATGTTCAATAACAACAAAGGATGCTTAAGAATTATCAAGCAATGCCAACAAAAAGAGAAGCAATTGTGGAAGTCAGATCATAAGATAAAACACTTAAGTGGGACTAGAGAGACAAGTCAATAAAATGTAAAAACAGGTGACAAAAGAACAATGATATATTAATAGAATAAGCAACCTAATTTCAGGATAATTTTTTTCAAACCTCAGAAAAAAATTAACCAAACAACTTGTTACACACCAATTACACATTACATACCAATTTCAGTTTTTAACAAATCCAACTGGCATAAAGAATAAATTAATATAGAAAATTTAAAATATATAATTAGTGAAATTAAAGGGATTTATGAATATATATATATATATATATATATATATACCTTATTATACCATGAGTTATGTAGACTCATAGTCTTTAACTTAAAATATTTAAAACTTTTATAATAATTAGAGAATGGTGAAATAAACCTTTAAGTATCCATCACTCATCTTTAATAGTTATTAACTCATAGCCTATATCATTTCATCCCTGAGTTATTATTATTTTAATCCTCATCCAAGAATATGCTTTAATTGATTTTTTAGAGAGAAAGGAAGGGAGAGATAGAAACATTGATCAGTTGTCTCCTGTATGCACCCCCACTGGGAAATGAACCAGAAACCTTTTCGGTATATGGGACGATGCTCCAACCAACTGAGCCACCTGGCCAGAGCTCATCCTTGGATTATTTTAAAGCAAATCAAAGGTATCATAATCATTCCAACTACCAATATTCACTCTTGATATCTAGAATATAATTTAAATAATGAACAATTACTATTAAATCTAATCAATACTTTTCCAGCTTTTAAACTCCCCATTAAAATAAAATTTATGTTTTTCAAATCAAGATAATTGCAAGTAAAAAACGAAGTAACAGCTATAATTAGAAAACCCACTAACTGTACACTAATCTCACAGAAAAAAAAATCTAAAAGGAAATACATCAAAATGCTAACAATATTTATAGCTGGTGAAAGTAAAGCTTTTGAAATTGTCTCTTTATGCCATTTAATGATTTCTAAATTTCCTAATATTACCCAAAAGACCACTATAGTCATTCATCACAATAATTAAACTAAAAATGTGTTTAACAAGATCAATTTGATCTGGTGAAAAATGGTAACCAAGTTGTTAACTTTTGCTGTTTGTATTCCTTTCTATACTAATTTACGAAGGATTTGTCTGTGTGTAAAATACAAATAAAAATAGAAAGGATTATCAGTAAAAACACAGTTTTTCAATATTATTTTGTTCTCAAATGTAATTTTATAGCATTGGTCCCATTAGCCAAACTACCTATTAAGCTTCCAAAAATAGCTCTCCTTAACCAAGGACATTGCAAATCCATTTCAGAGCAAACAGTGACATTAACAAAAGTATGTCTATTTGTATTACTATGCTATTTATATCCAAGAAATTTATTTCAGTAGTCTAGATACGCAGTGGTATGTTTGAACCTTAGGTCTGTTCCATACCTTGTCCTTGCTGAGCTGATGTTCTGCATGAAACCAACTATTAAACATTTATTTTTTCTCTCCTTGGGCCCTGACTGAAGTGTCTTGAGATATTGCTACAGGATATGCTTTGTGGACTATCTAGGAATGTCTTATTTCAATAGCATTTAAGTATGGCATTCCTTCTTGTGCAAGCCTACACACACACACACACACACATTCTTTTTTGCTGTCTAAAGATTTCTGATAACTTTGAGAATCTAAGGCCATTTTAGCTTATATTGGGCTCAGAGATAAGGATAAAGAGAAACACTCCAGGGTAGAAAATAGAGATAAATCCCACATATTCCAAATTCTTTGTTAGATACCTCATTTCCTCACCATACTATGTTGATAGTAATCTAATAATGTTGTCTTTCCCAGATGTTTGCAAATTTAAGACTTAGATTAGAATTCATTGCCAAGAGGCATATTGAATGAAACTTCAGTTCTAGAATTGAGGTTCAGTCACAAAGAAGGTGAAAGAAAATGAGGTAGAATTAGTATACCAATAGGAGGGGAGATTTCTGTAGTTTCCTCTAAATCATGAAATTATAGTAGTAGTCAATTCTCCTGGTTGTGAGTAGGAAAATATTTTAGCTAGAAGATCCTCTCTAGAACAGTACTTGTATCTTCAGTACATTCAGCCAACCAAGTATATGTCCACACCTAGTATATGGCAGAGGTTTTGTACAAAAAAAGTCAGGTGACTTTCCATAGCCTACTTTAGCATTTGCTTATGTGCATGATTTAAGCAGCACTGAAGTTTGAAAGCTCCCATCACTCCTCCAGCTGCCATGGTCTCTACAGTAAGCACCATTAGAGTACCTTCATTTATGATAGTTCAGTCATAATGGGAAAATAATAACATTAATCTATTACAGCCTGCTAAATTACTTGTATTGCTTAATTTAAAACATTAGCTGATAGCCATCTAAAATAAATGGGCATAAAACATACTGAGGAGGAGAAAAAGGGAATTGGGGGAGTTGTGTTTTACCTGAAGGGGTGTTGCCAGTAGGGGCCCTATCCAACCCAGAAAGCATGAGGATGGTGGCTTTTTTGAGAGAGTGGTGTCTAATTAATTCATTAATTCATTGCTTCACTAGCCTCCTTCTGGAAAATTCAGTCAATGTTGTGCTTCTCTCCAAACTAATTTTAAAGTTTGATTATGTTGTCCTAGTCCTGTTCTCCTGTGCCTTTCTTCTGGTTTCTCAGTTATGTTTCTCTAACATAGTTTATCTTTATGTCCTGACAATTTTTAAATCTCAGAAAATAGCTTGAACATGGAATGAAGTAAATGTCTTGGGTTGTACAGATTGTAAATATTTGCACATAAAAAATGAGATGCTTTTATGTTTTGTGTTTAAGTTAGATGTAAGCTGTATGATAAAATATAATAACCTAAATGTATATCATCCTTGTTTATACTACTGAGCTTCTGAGTTTGATGTCTACAGAAAAACAATTAGGTCTTAGCTGAGCAAAGACTTTATGTTGGCTTGTTTCCGTGATATGACTCCTTCTAGTGTGTGTACTCTAAGAGTATGAATCTGACTCTTAAATCAACCCCCAAGAGAGACAGGTGGTTGAGAGAAGAAAGTTAAGTTCCATGGAATCAGATGACTTTTCTTGGAGTGCTACTTAGTACATGGTCACCAAAGACTTAAACCTGCTACTGACCTTTGACATAACAAGGAGGAAGCCTAGCTTAACACACTGCATGTGGATCAGGGACATTCTCCTGCTTTCATATTACACAGTGTTTTACATAAATGTTAAAGGCACACCTTAAAATTAAATACCCATTGCATTTTGAAGTTATTTGTTACATGTTCTTACAAGCTAATATCTTTTTAAAGTATGACACTTTATAACACATTTTTTTGTATGCATTCCATAGAAACTTATCTGGCCAGTGGGCAAAGCTAGCAATAAAACTACTGGTGCCCAATGTGTTAATAAGGTGAATCAGAAATGCTGGCTCATGACTCTAATTCCCAAACTTAACTCTTTCCCTTGACTTCCAATTACAATGTCTATAAACGAACACATTAAAGAACAGCATGGTCATCCATCCTAAAGTAAAGAAAAACCATGTGCCAAAACCCCAGGTGAAATGGACAGTAAGTGTGTCATTTTTGCAGCCCACCAATATGCCCAACCCTCATGATCCTGGATAGGAGACAGTCCCAAAGGCAACATTTCTCTCTTCTACGTCTGTGCCTCACTCTGAAAAGACAGCCAGAGCCCAGGTTACACAGGCTTTACATTGAGGTCCTTGTATGATTTTGGTCTTCATCTAAAATGCAGAGACTATATTGAGAATTTATAAGCAGGATAGAGGTTTGCACTTGTAAATAGTCACAAGGGCTGCAGGGTAGAGAGTGGTTTGTAAGGAATATATTCAAGACCAGTAGTAGAAGGAGATAGCCTTGAAGACTGGGACAAACAGAGAGCTTTAGTTGATAATCTAGGATGAGGTAAAATGGGGAAATCATGATTGATTGTCTGACAGGAGTAGCAGAATAGGAGAGGGAAATAATAAACACATGTTTATCTAAAAGCTGTACCGAAATTATTTAATCCAATCCAACATCTCTTCCTATTTTAAAACAACAAAAATAGAAAAAAATACGTATGTTTAGCAAAAAATAAAAGGAAGCTTCTCTCTGGTGACAGACAATATCAGTCTGAAAACAGTAGCCAACCTCATATAATATAAATGTAGCTTGATGCAATATAGTTTGATGCAATATAGTTTTAATTCAAAGATGCCTATTATTTTAGAATTTAATGTTTTGGAAAGAAGACATATCCTACAGTTATTGGAAAACTTGAACAACTTACTGGCCATCAATCAGTAGAATATGTCACATGCTGTTTTTCTCTATAGAAAAAAATCTGTATTTGAAGAGAATTGCTTAGTCTCTTAATTCTTATTTCCTGTCCTAGCTTAGGTAAAATTCCCTAAAAGAAAATGCTCCTCTTTTAGTCCCTCAAGATTACTGACTTCCCATCACTTTTTATTTTTTTTTAAATATGTTTTTATTGCTTTCAGAGAGAGGAAGTTAGGAATGGGAGATAGAAACATCAGTGATGAAAGAGAATCATGGACCAGCTGCCTCCTGCATGCCCCACACTGGGGATCGAGCTCACAACCCAGTCACACGCCCTGACCAGAAATTTAACCATGACTTCTTGGTTCATAGCTCCATGCTCAACTACTGAGCAACACTGACCAAGCTCCATCACATTTTAATTCTTCTGTTTAGTAGTCAAACAGATTCACAGTTCACATTTCCCCCTTATTAGTTACATCACCTTGATCAAATCATCTAACCAATTAGAATTTTAGTTTCATCATCTTAAAGAGGGTATGCATGACACATATTCCAGAAATATTTTAGTGTTTAAGAGCAATGCATTGTAAAATATCTTGCATTATAACTGATTACTATAGCAGCTCAATAAATGGTAGTCATTATTATTTCACCAGATGCTCTGCTCTGCTATCATGATATGCCTGCCACAAAGGAGGGAATGTTGCTAAATTATATTAAAATCAACGTAATTTGTACCAAACTCTACTCATCATATCATCACTTCAACATTTCTTCCATGACAGTTTCATTTCCTGATTGCTTTGTTCCAGTTAACTATAAATTTTCCATCCTTCTTTGATTTCCCCATCACACTAGAATTCCAACATCTGCTCTGTTGCTAAGTCTTACTTCTTCTGTCTCCAAAATATTGATTATATTTGTCTGTTTTCATTTTTATTATTTTTATTCAAGTCATCAAAATGACTTTTTTTATCATCAACTCTTTAACTATCAGCAACTTGAACTCATCTCATTGCCGCAACCAGCTAATGAGTTACCCACTTGTATTTTCTCATTCCCTGCCAGCATTTGTTCTTCCACCTGTGCCCATGTTGCTGTATTCTCTCTTGAAAACTTCTCATAAGTTCCCAATAATTAGTCAAATCTACCACTTAAGCCCTTTCCTGTCCTGTTTATACTTGACCCTTATCATCTTCTTTACCATGATTCTCCTACAGGAACTTCATAGATCAACAATACTAAACTATCAGCTGTGTCACAATCACACTGATTTTTTTTTTCTTTCTGTTTGAGTCTTGGCTCTTATTTTCCTGCTGCCTGGACAGCTCTTTTGCCTAAAACCAATGATTGAAATCCTATTTCTTAAAGATTTTGCTAAAATATCCATTCTTCTATAATGTTTTTTCCTTGATTCAGCCCATTCAACCAACTGAATAAGAGTCCACTTTCCTCTCAAACTTCATAGCACTTTTGGCCTCATATATGCCTCTCAGCTTATAGGGCTATGCACTTTAACTTTACAATTTACATCATATCTCTTGGCGTCTGGATTATTTTGAAACCTATAAGTGCTTGTGAAGCTAATGATTTTGTGCTTGTTCAAAAATACACTTTAGGTTAAGTGTTCACCTTTTATTAGGAGAGCATGTGTGTTGCATGGAGAATAGACAAAAGTAAAACATCATGATTCAAATTGTTCTCTCTAAAAATTCAGCCTCGGATCCCCAAATCATCTCACTCTGTAAGCAAAAGTCAATACACTTACCCTAAAAATACATCCTTGGAAGTGTTCCTCACCTTACACTTAAACTGTCCTATGAAAAGAGTCCCTCCTATCACACCCTCCTCTGTGTAAGAATTTCTGGTATGCACATTTTAAACATTATATTACATGTATTATGCCCCATTGATGTTTTAGTACCATTTAGATTTATTTTATAGGCAAGTACTGGTTACCTTGTTTTTCCTATATTTTGATCTCTGGGGAACTTTCAGATGCTGAAATTATTTCAAAAAAGATCCCAACTCTTTGAAGCGAAATAAATTGTCATAAGTAATTGCTTATTTTTAGTGCATAACAATTCAATCAATACCTATTTTGTGGGGACAGTGTGAGTTCAGGGGACATCAGAATAAGATGTCTGATGATGAGAAGTGATGAAGAGGAAAACTAATTTAACTGGCTACCAATTTATTGCCTCCCTTAAGTAGGTATAGTTCAACCTTGACGTATCTTTCATCACTGGTGGCTACAATTTTCATTTTATTATTTTATTGTTATATTTAAGTTTCTGGATGTGAACTCTTATGCAAATGTTGCATATAAATGATGGGCTATTCTGAAAGATTGCTGACATACACACACACAAAATGTTTGTTTTAATTGTGCTGCGGTATTTGTAGTGCAATACAAAGATGAAAACAGTTCAGATTAATGACTCTCTCATCTCCCATCTTGACAGCCCCCTTTTCAGAACACTAGTATTACCCACTTAGAAAGTGGATTGATGCCAATGCTCAGAGCACTACTGCTTCAGTACACCAGATGGTACTAACAATTCAAAATATTTCCTACAACAGCTGTATCTTTGACAACAAAATTAATACCAGCCGAAATACCACTGCTATGTGAAGGGCATAATAATCAGGCTCTTCAGTCTAATAAAACCAGCCGTATTCTAGGGTATACTGAGAAACAAAACAAAAACCAAAATCATGACTTGAAGATGAGCTCTTGCTAGATGTCAATCAGGTGTTCTGTCAGGTACGAAAAACCAGAAGTGTAAGCCCCGTATATCTATCATGGGACAGCTGCTCCTCTCAGAATGTGAATTACACCTTCCCTGGAGCAGCCATTAATCCGTTCACACATTTCATCACGAAGCTTTCCCAAAGAGCATGGTATTTTTATGCCAAGCTCCATCTTTATTTGTTTGAGGAAATAAATCTGTTAAGGAGACTTTTGACTAGAAGTTTATCTTAAGTTTTTGGTTTTTATTTTCAGTGTTGGAGCAGTTTTGTCCCAGAACAATTTACTTTTTTGTCTGTTTGCATTTTAATTTCTTTATTGGTTAAGGTATTACAAATTTGTCCTCATCCCCCCCATTACCTTCCACTCCCCACTCCTGCCCTCACCCCCCTGTTGTTTGTGTCTACCCATTAGGCTTATATGCATGCATACAAGTCCTTTTGTTGATCTCTCCCCCTCACCCCCATCCTCCCCTACCTTCTCTCTGAGGTTTGACAGTCTGATCGATGCTTCCATTTCTTTTGTTGTTGTTGTTGTTGTTTTTAGGTTGAAATAATATCCTTATTAGAAGATTTAAAAGATCTTGTGAAGAGTACAAGAATTTTAAGTCTGGTTTAAAACCAAGTTTAAAATATGTACCTGGAATCTAACAGTTTGATGAACCTTACATCTGATTTGTGCATATCCACAAAAAAAGATTAAACAGATTATGTATTTGAAAGTCAGAAAATCAGAAAGTAGACATGATGATGATGAGTACTTTAGTATATGTGTGAAAGTAATTAAAGTGCTAATAAACATTTGCCAGAAGATGGAATCATATTCGTGAAGACATACTGTAATTCTTTTCCATTGCTTTGGTAAGTAAAATAACACAGTAGGTAGGTATTCCAAATGGTTGTAAGAAAATAAAGAATGCAGAATTCTCAGGTTTCAAAAGAATAAATTAGGTGGATACTATTAGCTTTTTAAGAGAAATTTTGCTTCAATAAAAGACTAATTTTTAAATTATTTCGAGATCTTCCTTTACATATTTAAAATATGCATGTCTCTCCAAAACCAGTTTGGCTCAGTGGATAGAGCATCAGCCTGCAGACTGAAAGATCCCATGTTTGATTCTAATTAAGTCTAGTTTAAAACCAAGTTTAAAATATGTACCTGGAACCTAACAGTTTGATGAACCTTACATCTGATTTGTGCATATCCACAAAAAAGTATCTTGGTTGTGGGCAAATCCTCATTGGGAGGTATACAGGAGGCAGCTGATCGATGTTTCTCTCTCATTGATGTTTCTAACTTTCTATCCCTCTCCCTTCCTCTCTGTAAAAAATCAGTAAGATATATTTTTAAAACATAAAAAAATAAAAAATAATAAAATATGTATGTTTCACATGAAGTAAATGCACATTATTGTGATTGTCTAGATTTTTAAAAACTACTATCCAAGTTGATCTAAAGAAAGGAAGTTTGCTGAAGGACTTACATAAAGTATAGATTATGAAAATATCTTCATTTATATTTTCATCACTAAGAAGCAAATAAATCAGATTTCCTCAGATATGCTTTTTTAAAATCTATTTATTATTATCTTTACTGTTGAGAGTATTTTAGATGTCCCCATTTCCCAACCACCCCACCCCTGCTATTCACCCCTCTTTTAGCTCCTGCCCTAGGCCTTCACCACTCTATTGTCTGTGTCCAGGGGCTATGCATATACTCCCTAATTTATTTGATTAATCTCCACCCCCCTTTCCTCTGAGATTCATCACCCATGTTTCCATGCCTTTGGTACTATTTTTTTATCAGTTTATTTTGTTCCATATACAGTAGAGGTGAGGGCATCTGATATTTGTCTTTCTCTGACTGGTTATTTTGCTTAGATATACTTTGAATGATAATTAAGAAGCAATCCAGAGATAAGAAGAGTGAAAGCTGCCAATCACAGTCGTAAGACAGAAGTTTTTCAGCCATAGCACTATTGATTTAAGGCCTAGATAATTCTTTGTTGTCAGGAGAAGGGCTGCCCTGTGCATTTAGGATATTTAGCAGCATCTCTGGTTTGTCCGCACTAGATGCTAGTAGCACCCTCCAGCATGACAACCAAAAATATATCCAGGTTTTACCAAATGTCTCTTAGGATACAAAATTTCCTCAGTTAAAAACCATAGCTTTATAATGACAGTTTGCAATTCTTAGGTATGGATTTTATTTAGGTATATCAAAATAATGACAATACCATCTGACTATGAGCTCCTTGGTAACTTTTTATCATGAATTAATACAGTTCTTATTTTCAAAAAGAGGCAATGAATGAAAGAACTATTCATTTTATAATGAGGCACACAATATATAAAGATGCAATTTTATGACATTAACAACCAAAACGGGTGGGAACGGAACTATAATAAAGTAGTTTTTGTATGGTATTGAAGTTAAGCTGGCATATATTCAAATTAAACTATTATAACTTTATATTGTTAAATGAAATTCCCATGGCAAGCACCAAGAAAATAGCTATAGAATATACACAAAAGTAAATGAGAAAGAAATTCACACATTTTACTATAAAACAAAACAAAACACAATAATGCAGAAAATGGGGACCAAAACTACAAGGTATACAAAAAAGCAAATAGCATGAAGACAGGAGTAAGTCTCCTCATATCAGTAATTACTTCAAATGTAAATGGATTAAATTCTCCAATCAAAAGACAGATTGATAGAAGGGATAAAAATACACAAGCCAAATTCTATGCTGTATATGAGAGATTCATATGGGAGAGCCAAGAATTACATGGGTAACTATATAAGCAGTGGTCACAGCTATTAAAAAAAAAAATAGGTGGCAGATTTAATCTGCAGGATGTAGCTTATCAACCATGTATATGAATGGTGCATCTAAAGATATCCTCTTTAAAGTTGTGCTCTTTATTGTGTCTTATGCTACTAAGAAACAGACATAATCAGTGAATTTCTTTGCATTTTGGAGGCAAGGTATTGTTCCATTGAGGTATAAAATGCAGCATTTTTACTTTTGACATGAAGGCAAATTTTGGTTGGTTGCACAGAAAGAAAAGTGCTCCAATTGGTTTAGGCTGCAATGAATGCAGTTCTGCGGCTCACCTGACACAGTGATTTCAATGGTTGTCAAAATATTTCCAGCAGATTAAAAACCACGTGGAGCATTCAGCATGAACCAACAGGAGAACTACTGGGGATGACCCTGGTATTTTGGAGCACAGCCTTAAATTCTTTGGCAACTATTACTTTCGAAAAGCATTAACCTGGTAATGGTGTGCCCTAAGTAGCCATGCAATCCAAGGTACCTAACATGAACTGGATGCTTTATCATCTACATTGACATAAGTTCAGACATTCCAAGCAGTACTTCATCCAAAGTAGAAGTAAAAAAGAAAGGGGGCGGAGGGTGGACTAGATCTGAATTGGTCCTGTAGAAACAAGTTGTCTGAGCCAATTGCTTATACTTCTTACCTTTCTATATCTGCTGCTTTGCCAGCCCTTATTCAACACCGCTTATGGTTTCATGGGGCATTTGCCATGAGGAGATGACTGAAAATAATAATTAATTTGAATTATTTATATATATATTTTTTTAATGGCATTCTGCCACCAGCTGGAAATGGTCCGTGGATGCATTAGAGCCCCATAAAATGTGACTACAGTAGATAAGAAGGAATATTTAGCCAGTGTTAAAAAAAAATAAGTAAAATACTTTATTTTTGTTCACAATGGAAGGAGAGATGATGGTCTAAGATAGGAATACTCACACATCTTAAAAGTCTGACACATAAATTTTTAGGAAAAGATATGGCGGTAACTCCACCCAGTGGCCTCAGTATGTTCCTTGTGAATGCCCCCTTGTTGATAAGTTCTGTGTATATCCTTGAGCCTCACTTATCATTGCCAATGGCTTCATGGCACATTATCAGAAGTTCTGAGTGTACTAAGTAGAACTCCTTCTCTTGCTCTGGACCCAATCAAAAGTGACAGGTTTTCAAGTCAAAGGTAAAATATTATATTTATGATTCCAT
>PVJN01050310.1:0-14892 GCA_004026805.1 Lasiurus borealis
GAGGCCCAAGGAGACTCACTGGGCTTCCTGTAAAGAATAGCCAACATCCTTTGGCTGACTGGAAGCACTCTCTCTGCTTATGTAGATCAAGAGACACACTTAAAAAGAATGTCCTGCCCAGCCCATGTGGCTCAGTAGTTGAGGATGGACCTATGAACCAGGTGGTCATGGTTCGTTTCCCAGTCGGGGGCCCTGTTTTTGGACTTGATCCCCAGTGGGGGGGGGGGAGGTGCAGGGAGCATCTAATCAATGATTCTCCCTGCTCATTGATGTTTCTATTTCTCTCTTCCTCTCTGAGATAAATTTAAAAATCTACATGAATAAAAGAGAAACATGCAAATTACTGTCATTCCACTACGCCCAACACCAATGAGAGAGAGTATGCAAATTAACCTGAAAAGATGGCAGAAGCCCTGCCCCCCAGCCGCTCCAGGCCTATGGGAGTCGGAGAAGTTGAGCACCAGTGCCTGAGGCTGGCTGCAGCCAGGTAGACCAAGAAGCCACCTGTCCCATGATCCCAGGCTGCAGCCAGCCGGAGAAGTTGTTCACGCTGCATCCCAGGGAAGATGGAGAAACTGCCCACCTGTGGTCCAGGCACCAGCACCTGCAGCTGGCTACAGCCTGGTAGAAGGAGAAGCTGTCCATCCCAAAGTCCCAGGCGCCAGCACTTGCAGCTGCAGCCCAGGCAAAGCCACCTGCTCACCATCCCCTGCGGCTGCAGCCGGCCTGGGTGCCTATGGCTGAGCAGAGGGAAGGAAGCCTGGATCCCGGGTGCCTATGGTCCACTGGAGGAGGGAATTGTGGGTCCCAGATGTGGGGCCAAGGCAGAGGTGGTTAGGGGCAATCAAGCAAGCAGGGGAACAGTTAGTGATAATCTAGCTAGCAGGCAGAAGCAGTTAGGGGCAATCAGGCAGGCAGGTAAGCAGTTAGGAGCCAGCAGTTCTGGATTGTGAGAGGGATGTCCGACTGCCAGTTATCCCCTATGGGGTCCCAGATTGGAGAGGGTGCAGGCCAGGCTGAGGGTGCAGGCCATCCTCTCCATGCCCCCCCCTGCACGAATTTCATGCACCAGGTCACTAGTGTGTATGTATATATTTATACACACTATATACATATATATGTATATATATATGTATATATATATGTATATATGTATATATATATGTGTAATACCAGTTATATATATATATATATATATATATATATATATATATATATATGTATATATATTTTTTTTACTGGTATTTAGTTAGTAATGTTATATAAATTGACTGGCTATTCTGAAAATTATTATTGTTTTAAAATAATTATTACAAAATGCCTGACATTGTACAGAACATACACAATCACAACATTTTCCTATTGAGAAATGGCATTCATCAGTACATGATGTCATACAAAACATGCACAGAAAAAAATATATATATATGTTATCTTTAAGATTTACATTCCTTGGTCTTCAGATGTAGTAGCATTTGTGCACGAAGATGTATGTGTACAGATACTGATTGGTATCCTAGTGAAATTAGAAAAACACAGGGAAGAGTCTAATTGTGAACCAAAGAGGATGATTCAATTATGGCACTTTCATCATTAGGTATATAATCTGGCCATTGAAAAGGAGATTTCTCTGTACACTTATTAGTCTTCATTCTCCAGAATTTATATGTGGAATTGCCTAGATTAGGTTGTTGTAATTTCCCATTGACCTTAATCACATGATATGGTAACATATTCCCATATTTCAGACATGCTCTGTTTTTCCTCCACTGTAGACTAGTAGTCCAATTTCCCCTTGGTAGTCAGGATCAGTCACCCCACCCAGCATAGTAACTCCCTTCTTTGCCTGTTAATTCAGAGCTATGAGGAGCCCAAAGTGGATGGGTCTTAACTTCCAGTGCAACGGAATCATTGTTGTGCCTCCTGGTGGAAGCATTTCCCCCTTTGGAATTAAGCAAAACCTAAGTTTGTAGGAACAAGAAACAAAATTTTCTAGTGGGTACCTGGGGAAGAAGCAGCGAAGAATGACACTCCTATCTCCACATCAATGAGAGAGAAATATCAGCTGCCTCCTGCACGCCCCCTACTGGGGATGTGCCCACAACCAAGGTACATCCCCTTGATTCCTGGACTCGTCACATACACTGACATGGAATATCTCTATGATGTAGGACAAGAGAAAGTAAGGTGCAGAATAGGAGGACATACTAGGCTATCGCTTGTACATTTTTAAGTGGAGAAAAATACATATGCAAACATAATGTTTATATATGCATGACATTTATCTGAAAAAACATGCAAGAAATAGTAACAGATTGCTTGGGGAAGGGAGCTGAAGGAAATAGATGTGAGAAAAATATGGAAGCTCTAATTCCAATCCAAGAAAAAAAGTACTTTTTGAAATTTCAAATAGGACTTATTTAAAAGATCACATACTACAAGTAGAGGAAGAAAGGCTTAAAGGACAGCAGGACATCTCAAAATGAGAGAGAAAATATGTCTCACACACAAAAATTCAAATTCTGTTATAACAAAACTGCTAGCACAAAATGAACATTTTTATAATATAAAAGCTTCCCAAATCCCATAGCTCAAAAAACGAATTGACAACATTTGAATCAAAATTGATTCAAACAAAAAATTGTATTCCATTTAATTTAGAGTTCCCTGTAAAATATTTTACCTGCAGATGAATGCTATTTTACAGTTTTTACATCTGTTTTTTCCTTTTTAAAAGGCTAGTCTTTTGCAGCAGATCCACTGATAAGGGAAATTGCTTGATAGAGAGGTGAGTGAAGCAAAATGTAGAGGTGAGACTTAAGAAGGATCGAGAGGAAGGAAGGGAAAGAAGGGTTGCAGCAGAAATATGGTGCTTGTACTGACACCAACTTGATATGTAATTTTGGGAAGTAACCATTATTGTTCATTTTGTCTCCCAGAAAAGCAGGAGTCTAGTTCTTGAAGCCTCCTAACTCTTTTCTTTTTTAAAAATATATTTTATTGATTTTTTACAGGGAGGAAGGGGGAGGGATAGAGTGTTAGAAACATCAATGAGAGAGAAATATCAGCTGCCTCCTGCACGCCCCCTACTGGGGATGTGCCCACAACCAAGGTACATGCCCTTGACCGGAATTGAACCTAGGACCTTTTAGTCTGCAGGCCAATGCTCTATCCACTGAGCCAAACCAGTTTCAGCTTCCTAACTCTTTTCTGAGTCAGGAATGCGAGGAGCTAGAAAATCAGAATGTATATTTCTATTTGCCTCCAATACTTTTCAGATTAAATCTCAGGATCACAACTCGTCATCCACGTGTTCCTCTTGCAGATATAGCTGACGTGTCTGATTCATCAACCATGTCTGAAGTCGGTCCTAGCAATCCGCCAGACTGCCAGACTGTTTGCCAAACCTCCAATGACGTTTGTAAGCAAAGCCAAAGCAATAGCACAAGAAATCGCAAGCAAATCTGGATTGTTGGGTCTGGGTGAGTAAATAAAACTCGCAAACAATTATGCTGAGCGAGAAATCTTCTCTAGAACGTGAAGACTGCCCACCAGAATCAGGCGAGGGTCTAAGGTTCTGTCACTGGAAAAGTACAGGATACTTTTGCTCTCATCATGGCTATCACAGGTCAAAGGCAAAATGAATGAAGAAATACTAATAACAATAAATATTTTCTAAGAATTTACACTCAATTGAGGACAGGACACAAGTCAAAGAAATGACATAAAATCCAAAAGTCCGAACTCATCTCCCAAACATGAAAGAACACAGGTTATTAGTAATGGTTCTGGCCGAAACCGGTTTGGCTCAGTGGATAGAGTGTTGGCCTGCGGCCTGAAAGGTCCCAGGTTTGATTCCAGTCAAGGGCATGTACCTTGGTTGGGGGCACATCCCCAGTGCAGGGGGAGAGGGCGTACAGGAGGTGGTTGATGGATGTTTCTGCCTCATCAATGTTTCTAGCTCTCTATCCCTCTCCCTTCCTCTCTGTAAAAAAATCAATTATATATATATATATATATATATATATATATATATATATATATGAATGACTCTGAGCACCCTAGCTGGCTTGGCTCAGTGGATAGAGTGTCAGCCTGCAGATTAAAAGGGCCCAGATTTGAGTCTGGTTGAGATCACATGCTCCGGTTGTGGTCTCAGTCCCCAGTAGGGAGCATGTAGGAGGCAGCCAGTCGATGATTCTGTCTCATCATTGATGTTTCTCTTTCTCCCTCTCCCCTCTTCCTTCCTCTCTGAAATCAGTAAATATATATATATATATATTTTAAAAAGAATGATTTTGAGCCATCACTTCTAGATCCAAAGGAGATAACTGGGAATGGAAATGTTCGACTAAGAACTAAACTTGGACTGAAACGTAAGTGTCTTTCTGGGCACATGCTATAAAAGCAACACACTGAGTTTAGATTCTATCCTGGCATGGAGGAGAATTCTGAGCAGGCACATACTCATGTTTCTGTGCTGAGAGGTCACTCTGTGGGTGGTTTGGAGAAGAGCAAGGTAGGAGGCATGAAGACCAACTGATTCTATTAAATGAAAAATGATTAGAGCCCAGATATGGCCGTGGCAATCAGTATACAAAGGAAGGGGGGATTTGAAAGCTTTTTAGAAGGCATGTAAGGGATGTAGGAAGCAAGGCATCTAAGTCTAATAGAGCATGGATGCATCCTTCACCCAGATGGGAAACTCAGGAAGAGCAGGCTTGAGGAGGAAAATAAGGTCTAATTCGGGTTCTGCCTGTGGGAGCACAGTAAGAGCCACACCCCTTTAGGGAGCCCTCTACTCTGCCTCTCAGATCTACTCCCCTGACCTCGGGGTAGGGTTGTGGATTGACTTGGAGATCTGCGTTTTTTTCTCTAACTGCTCCCCTATGTGTTCAGACTGTTCCTTGCTTTCTGAGGCCTCCTACTGGGGCATGAGCCCTCAATCCTTTTGCTCCCAATTCACAGCCCAGAGGGTTCCCTGCTCCCCCTCATACTAGTGCTGCCCCCTGAAACCTCAGAGAGCCTTCTCTTGGGTGGAGATGGGAGTTTCCCCCTAAAACCCAGGTTGGCTTCGGCATGCTGAGTCCCAGTCCTACTCTCAGTCCTACAAACTCTTCTTGTCCATATGAGGCAGCAATGCTTAAGCAGTGCATTCCGGGCCAGGGTCTCATTTTGCTGTCTGGCCAGAGGCTGCCTGCCAGTGTCCTGGCAGGTGAACGGCTTTCTCTCGAGTGGCAGGTGGCTCAGTATGTTACTAGCTGAAGAAGTTATAACAAGCTTTTGTCTCGTGGCACCTGAGAGAGCAAGATGGCTGGTCAGCAGCTCTGCTGGAGCCATTAGAGAGAATCTGGCCAGGGTTCTTGTTCTTGCTGGGTTGTCTCAGACGGGCAGCTCTAAACCAGAAATATGGCCTCGATATGGGCTGCCAAAGTTTGTTTCAGTATAGAAGGATACAGGCTTCATAAGTTGGATCAAGTGAACTTCCTTGAATGGGTCATTCAAGACATATCTACCTTACTGCGGAAACAATGCTAGCTCTTTGTACATAAAATTAAAAAAAACTTTAATCATGAATGTTTTCATGTGGAAAAAAAAGAAGTTATAACAAAAAATACAGAACTCCACTCACCCCACCTATTCCACCTATTCCCCTGCTGCTCCACTCCTAGAAAAGCTCATCATCAACCCAGCGCACATCCATGCTCTCCTTCAGCTGTGAAGGTGCCATCAGACACAGAAAGCTCTATGTTCTGGCAGGTGGTTTGGGAAAGGGATCATTACTGGTTTTGTGCTCCATCCAGGTCCTCCACTGGGCAGACACCGAGGCCTCCTCACCAATCAAGATCCAATTTTGGCCTCACCTGGCAGGACATGGCCGTGTGCTGCTGCCGGATCTGTGAAGTTGAGCTTCTTTCTTCAGAGCTAAACAAAAGACTGGTTAGAATCAATGGCTTTTTTCCCCCACAACAAATTGGCCCACACTGTCTGGGCTGGTGTGACTAAGTGGTTCAGTAGCAACCTATGAACCAAGAAGTCACGGTTCTCAGTCAAGGCACAAGCCCAGGTTTCGGGCTCGATGCCCAGTGGGGAGCAGCTGATCTATGATTCTTTCTCATCATTAATGTTTCTATTCCTCTCTCCCTCTGCCCTTCCTCTCTCTGAAATCAATAAAAACATATTTAAAAAAAATGGCCCAAACTCTTGAACACCAGCCTTTTGAGCAAGTGAAACTTACTTTGGGATTAGAAAAGAAATTGGCAATGCGCCACCTTTCCCTTCTTCTCTGGCCTAATGCTATCTATCCTGAGGTGGGATCCCAGCCCCATGATGTACTCCAGGCTTCAGTGAGCCACACAGTTGTGCCCCGTCTCAGTGAAGTTCCAAGTAGTGTGGATCTACTTTCAGGGAGAGGTCACTGTAGACAATGATGTAGACTAGTGGTTCCTGAAATGTGCTCCCCGGCCAGCAGCATCAGCATCACCCGGGATATGCATATTTTCACGCCCATCCCTCACCTTCCAAAATCAGAAACTTTGAGCCCAGCAATCAAGAGTTGAAAACAATATCTTCAGGTGCTTCTGATACTCACCAGAGATTGAGAACCACCTATATAAACTGATGGTATTGAGCATCTGCATGGACTAAGCCTTTCTTGGTCCAGCAAGCCCAGCCCCCTACCTAGCCAAGGCCCCTCCCCTCCATGAATATGGTTAGATTTTTCTGATAAATGACCTGTCCTGGAGGAAGAGGGAGTAACCTGCAGTTTCTCAGGGCTGCATGTGGGGAGCTGGTCCAACGTCTGGTGGTTGCTCTTAGGCGACTGCTGGCCATTAAACCTTAAGACCCTATGGCTGGAGGCTCCACACCTTCCATTTTGCTTCAGTCTTCTACAGTTAGAGATGCCAAGCTCCATCCCACCTGTCCCCTCATGCCAATAAATGTCCTCTTGCTGGGGACCTTAGGACTAGCTCCTTCAGTGGCCTGGTTGGAACAGAAGCAAGGTGGGTCATATGCTATGCTCCGCAGCACAGAGAATGCTGCCTATATTGACTGGCTATCCTCACTGCCTTCTGTTTCCATTTGTTTCTCTTAATGGATATGCCCAAATACATGCTAGTCTGGATCAACACAATAATTTGTGATCTATTTTAGTACCGTAAAAACTACAAAAGTTTTTTCTGGGTTCATATAGAGTACTATCTCAGTTTACCTCAGGTTCTGAGTTTGCAAACTGGTAAACACTTTAACTGGTTCAACATAAGTTAAATTTGGCTTTTCATGGCAATTTTAGTCCCACATCACTAATGTCACTGAATAACAACCAGCTCTCCATCCAGACACAGTCACCTCCACTTCCTATCACAGTCCCTGACCTTTCTTACGCTTGGTCAGCTTCATTCACTTGTTCACTGATTTTTTGTCCCTTCTCCTCTCTCATAAAAGGTTTAATTATTGAACAAAACAGTTACTCCACACATTTATACCATGCTAAGCACTTTCCATCCCATCTCACACCTGCAGGAATAGACGGTAAGGGCAGTGGCGAGGCGCCTCCTGCCGGCGTCCTGGCGCACTGCAGTTTTGCAGGCGCGCCACCGCTGCGTCCCCGCGGGTCATGAGCTTCCCAGGACTGGGGACGCGTGCCAGCGCAAGGCTTCTTGGGAAATGGCTTAGGTGTATGTTTTAGAACTACAAATCCCGGTAGGCACCGCGATGATGATGATGAGGGCGCTGTGGTGAATCTGAATCTTGTCAGTGCCATTGGGAATGCTGTACAAACCCGACTCAGTATTCACAAGAGGCTCTGGGGGACATGATAATTTTCTGCCAGGCGCGCACGAATGGACTTGAGCTCCGCAGCTTCCTCGGACTTGCTCGGGTGGCGAATCTGCCGTTGCGGCACAGTGGGTAGGCGCGGAAAGCCGCAACGTGAAGTTTGTGGAATCTGCTGCGGGAAGAACGACGCCAGGGCCGCTTGGGTAACTGCAGTCATGGCGGCGGCTGCCCCGAGTGCGGGCGGCTCCGCGCCCCAGGCGGCGGGCTCTGCCGAGGCGCCGCTGCAGTACAGCCTTCTTCTGCAGCACCTGGTGGGGGACAAGCGTCAGCCCCGGCTCCTGGAGCCGGGCATGCTGGGCGGGATCCCGAGTCCGGCCAAGAGCGAGGAGCAGAAGATGATCGAGAAGGGGATGGAAAGCTGCGCCTTCAAGGCAGCGCTGGCCTGCGTGGGAGGTGAGGCAGGGCGAGGGCTCCCGGGGAGGCGGAGGGCTGGATGGCAGGGGGGTCCGCTCCCACGACCAGGCGCCTGGGAGGAGAGGAGCCTGCGGGCCTCGACCTTGACCGCACCCCCGCCTCCTTCGGTGACCTCCAGCCACGCTCTCTAGACTCTGGAAATGGGATCAGAGAATCGGCACTATGGGTCGGGGCCGCATGGACGTCATAAAACGGCTTCGTGCATCGTTCATCCTTTCACTCTATAATAATTATCCTTTCAATAAATGGTTACCGAGCAGCTGACACGTGCCAGGTGATAAAGAGAGGGTTGTTCTCTGAAAGCTAACGTTCTTATCCTCCTGTATAATAATGAAAGGCTATTGTGAAATCCACCCAACGGGCGGAACGACCGATGGCTGTGACGCGCACCGACCACCAGGGGGCACACGCTCAATGCAGGAGCTGCCCCCTGGTGAGCAGTGCACTCCCACGGGGGATCGCCTCTCAGCAGGAAGGCCTGAGCCAGGCGCACAGCTGGCGAGCCTCTCCCTCCCGCTCCAGCAGCGCTAGCCGTCAGTGGGACATCCCCCAAGGGCTCCCAGACTGGGAGAGGGTGCAGGCCAGGCCGAGGGACCCCCTCCCTCGAGTGCACCAATTTGGTGCGCAGGGCCTCTAGTACGCATTTATATATCGAAGAATATCTGGCAGAAGGGTGCTGCAGATTAGGGAACATCAAGTGCGATGGTCTGGTGGGAGCTGGTTTGAGTTTGTGTTTTGTTTTTTATAAATATGTTTTTATTTTAGAGAGAGGAAGGGAGAAAAACATATATAGGCTGCCTCCTGCATGCCTTCTCCTGGGGATCCAGCCCGCAACCTGAGCATGTGCCCTGACAGGGAAGGGAACTGGCGAACTCTCAGTGCGCTGGAGGACGCTCAATCAACTGGGCCACACCAGCCAGGGCTGGCTTGAGATTTGAAAACAGGAAAGCCATTGTGGCCAGAGGGACTAGACAGCAGTGAACAAAGAGGAAAGAAGTCTAGAATTGGCTTATTTTTTAAAAAAAACCTTTCGAGGATTTTAGAATGTACAGTGCCCCTCCTGTGGTAAAAGAGATTAATTACATTTGCAGATGAGTTGATATCTCATTGAGAATGACAGACGAATATAGAGAGTGCAAATGTGAAATACAGTAGAAAGAAGAGGAAGCTTTTTGTTTGGGGAAAACCACAAGAGAAGGGGAGACTGGAGCAGTATCTTGAAGGATTGAGAGAATGGGGTGGACAAAGAGGAAGAGAAATGTCATTTCAAGTTGGGGTCGGGTAGGGGATTTGGGCTTTTTGCCTAGAGGTATGAAGGCGGTAATTGATTTTTTTTTTAGGAGAGTAGCAAGTGGTAGAGTGATGCAGGATGGAAGTTTGGTGAAGTAAAGAAAAGTGTGGAAAGGGAAACCACAGAGGAAAATTGCTAGACTGAAAGTTCATGAGGTATCTGGGTCCTTGTTCATCATTGTGCTTGACCCTGATACATCACTTAAATATTTGTTGAAATGAGTCTTTGTAGTGCTCCAGGGTGGAAGGGATAAAGGCCCTAGACTAGCTCTGCCCTGTGTGGCTCAGTTGGTTGGGTGTCTTCCTGTGCATTGAAAGGTTGCCAGTTGGATTCACCATCAAGGCAAATGCCCCAGTTTTAGACTCAGTCCCTGTGCAGGAGGCAGCTGATCAATATTCTGCTCTCACATCAATGTCTCTCTCTCCCCTCATCCCTTACTCTTTCTCTAAATAAACAAACAAATTTTTACATATATATTTATTTTAAAAGGTCCTAGACACCCTAGCCAGCTTGGCTCAGTGGATAGAGCATCAGCCTGCAGACTGAAGGGTCCCAGGTTCGATTCCAGCCAAGGGCACATGCCTGGGTTGTGGGATCGATTCCTAGTAGGGGGCGTGCAGGAAGCAGCCTACCAATGATTCTCTTTCATCACTAATGTTTCTTTCTCTCCTCTCCCTTCCTCTTTGAAATCAATAAATATATTTTTTTTTTCTAAAAAAGGCCCTAGAGTAGGATGATAATTGTGGGCACGGAGCACAGAAACAGTCAGAAATGCCCATGAGGTTTGTAGCTGGAGTGACTGGGAAGAAGGAGACATAAGCATGTCTGGAGGGGATGTGCCCATGATTTTATTGAATATATGCAACTGACTCTAGAACGACATGGGTTTGAACTGTGTGAGTCCACTTATACATGGATGTTTTTCAATAAGTATCTGTACTGTTTTTTAAAAATATATTTGTATTGATTTCAGAGAGGAAAGGAGAGGGAGAGATAGAAACATCGATGAGAGAGAATCATTGATTGGCTGCCTTCTGCATGCCCCCTACTGGGAATCGAACCTACAACCTGGGCATGTGCCTTGACTAGGAATGGAACTGGCGACCTGTCAGTGCCCCCAACAATATTCAACCAACTGAGCCACACGGGCAGACCTGAACTGTTCCCATTCCTCTGTTGGGAGTCCACAGATGTAGTCAGCTTACTGTGTGCATTGGTTTATACCATTTATATAGGGAACTTGAGCACCTGCAGATTTTGGTATTTGTGGGGGGTCCTGGAACCAATCCCCCACAGATAACAAGGGACAACTAAATTCTTTTTTCCATGAAGGTGAAAATTTTATTTTTGAAGAACTTTACGCTCCACATTTTCAAAGAGAGTAACATAACAAAACAAAAATGTTATCCTCCCCTCATCCTAGAAATAAATAGGATCGTAAAATTTCTTTTTAAATTACAACACTTGGAAATTTAGCACCAGCATCCAAAATGAGCAGAAAAAAGGAGCCGCACCAGTTGGGCAGGAAAAAAAACATAAATTTCTTTGGTCGGAGTTATCCCATGTAGTATTAATATTCCTTCTTTTTTGTTGTTGTTTTTTGTTAATCCTCATCCCAGGATATTTTTTCCATCGTGTGTGTGTTTTTTATTTGTTTGTTTTTAGAGAGAAAGTGGAAGGGATAGGGAGAGAGAAACATTGGTTGGTTGCCTCCTGCAAGCACCCGGACCAGGGCTAGGGAAGAGCTTATAATCGAGGTGTGCACTCTTGACCAGAATTGAACCAATGATCCTGCAGTCCAAGCGCTGCCGCTCTAACCAGTGAGCCAAATTGGCCAGAGCAATATTTCTTTCCATTCATATTTCCAAAACGGTAAAAAGAAGAAGAAAAAAAAGTAAATCTAATGGTTGCTGAAACTGGAGAGGTTGCTCTTTTGTCTTCTGTGCAGGCTTTCCTGGAAAAATTGCTAGAAACATTGGCTGATAATTCTCTTTTTGTACGTCTTTCATAAAGAATAACCGTAAACTGCCCTAACTGGTTTGGCTCAGTGAATAGAGTGTTGGTCTGTGGACTAAGGGGTCCCACGTTCAATTCCGGTCAAGGGCATGTGCCTTGGTTGTGGGCACATCCCCAGTAGGTGGTGTGCAGAAGATAGCTGATTGATGTTTCTCTCTCATCGATGTTTCTCTCTCATCGATGTTTCTAACTCTCTCTCTCTCCCTTCCTGTAAAAAAATCAATAAAATATTTTTTTAAAAAAGAATAACCGTAAACATTTCAATGTCCACATCTTGGTAATTAGTCTTCCACCTTTTTGCTTGGATGCCTCTTGGGTGTTGGTAAGGTCGTGGTGGTCTTCTTTTTGTGTTATTTTTTGAATGGTTACTAATTCTTTAGGTCACTGCTGATGGTACAGGTGCCTGAGGAGCCTGGTGTTACCCTGCTCGGCTGGAGCAGGGTTCTCAGGTGGTGCTCCCCGCCTCGGTCTCTTTGCCATCTTGTGAAGGAGCATTAGGACGATGGAGGCAATGTTGATAGCTCTAGAGACGCTGGTATCCGCAACAAGCAGATGGCTGATTTGGATCATGGCCCTTGCTGATTCTCTTTATCTTCAGCCTTTCCCACAGCTGGGACAGGTTGTGGGCAAGGAGGTCCCCTATGGTACCTTGGATGGTAAGTTGGATTTCCATGAACCAGTCTCTGAAGCTGTGTTTCCTCTGGGACTCCATCCTCATCTCCCCAATCTCACCAGCCTGCATTCTGTTAGGATGGGGAAAGACCTGTGAGCCAGGGTCTGTTCCATGTGGTAAGGCCGGAACCTTTGTGGTAAGGCAGACCCTCGCCTTACTGAGGGCTACAGGGGAGTAGGGAGAAGGAGGGGGTGGGGTGGTGCAGCTGACTCCGGGCTCCAAAGAACTGCCCATCAGAGGCAGGAGGGTCAAATCTTTCACTGCTACTGCTCCCTCCCTTTACCCCCATCCCCCAACTCCTCAGCATGATTATGGGGAGTTCCATAGTATCTGCCATGGTAGCCACATCTGAACTGGTGCCGATCAGTAGCATATGGCTCTATAGGAACTTCATTTGGGCCAGTCACGTTGGCTGCCTCAGCACCCTTCCCTCCTTCCACTACTTCAAACTAGTTTCTCCATCCTGCACTGTGCAGATATTTCTGTGGGTTCTTGATGGCAGTCTGATGTACAAACACATCTTCTTTGGTGTCATTTTGACTTAAAAATCCATATCCATTTATGATGGCCTGACATGGCCTGGCTCCTGCCATCTCACTCAGGCACCTCAGCAGTGGCTGGTCAATGGTTAGCGCAGCTGGAGGTCATGGCAACCAGGCTGTCTTTCTCTTTGGGATTGGGTCTTGGGCTCCTCACTGGATCTTGCTCAGGACAAATGTTTTTGGGGAGTCAGAAGTTATATGTGGATTTTTGACTGTGGGGGACTTGGCATCCTCAATCCTGCATTGTTCAAGGGTCAACCGGATTGACCATGAGGTAACGAGAGGATCATGGATATGGAAATGTCCAGCAGGCTCAGGAAGGTCAGCTGTGGACAGCAATGTAGTTTGCCATTGGGTAGCTTTGTGACTTCAGGGAAATTAACCTCTCTGAGCCTCAGCTACAAAAAGGAGGGGCTAAAAATATCTACCTCACAGGATTACTGTGAAGAATAAGTGAGGTTCTAACTATAAAATGTCATAGTAATTGGCAGATGGTATTTATTAAATGACTTGTGAATGTTACCATTGTTAAGGGAGTGATTTGCAAGGTTGATAGCTGTACTCAAGGGTGACTGGTTACACGTGAGAGAGTGAAAGAGAGAACAGAGGGTAAAGACTGAATCTTGAGAAAGGTAAGATGAAATGAGGAAGAAATCCAGGAGACACAGAGGAAGCTGTCAACAAGATGGATTCTAGGTTGTGTCATGTGGAAGCCAGGCAAGTGGAGAGTTTAAGGGGCCAGGGGGACGGGTATCCTCTTCACTGGTGGCCACCCGAAGGTGCTATTTGAATATGATCCGTTGCAGTAATTCAGAAAACATGCCAAAGAAATCTTCATCTCTGTTTGTTTTTAGGATTTGTCTTAGGAGGTGCATTTGGGGTGTTCACCGCCGGCATTGATACCAATGTGGGCTTTGACCCTAAGGATCCTTACCGGACTCCGACAGCAAAAGAAGTTCTTAAAGACATGGGGGAGAGAGGAATGTCCTACGCCAAAAATTTTGCCATTGTGGGCGCCATGTTTTCTTGCACTGAGTGTTTGGTCGAATCTGTAAGTGTCTCTGCCTACTGCGAAAGCCTTGCCTCCTGCCATCTTATGACTTATAAAGGGAAAGACTTAATTTTATTAGAAAGCAGACGAGAAATTGCTAGATTGAATGTCCATAAAAATAGCCTCAATTGTAAACTTTTTATATTTATGATTTGGGCTTGCATGGTTCTTGACTTCTTTTTGTAGGCTTAAAGTAGGTATCTTAAACACAAGATTTACTGACGAGATTTGGATTACTTCTCAAATGCTGTACTTGGTTTCAGTCCTCTGGTGTCATCAGCAAGAAGCATCTATGAACACATTCAAATTTTAGGAGCTATATTTTTGGAAGGCAACTATGCTCACCACTATACCACCAATGCAGCTTAGGAGCTATACTTTTGAAAGAGAAGATGATTAGGTTTCCTTTGGGGTGGGACTAAATTAGCCAGCTACACACCCTGTGTTGTCTGGTGTGTTTCTCTGGCTCTAAACTGCACTTCTCCACCCACAGTACCGGGGGAAATCAGATTGGAAGAACAGTGTCATTAGTGGCTGCATCACTGGAGGAGCCATTGGTTTCAGAGGTTGGTAAACAAGTCTCGAGTGGTTTACTTTGTGGCCTTGGACAGCATGCTGAAGTTGACATTTCTAAACATATGAGTGTTCCAGCGACAGCCCCAGGCATATGTGGGCACTTGGTATTCTTCCCTCTGACAAATGAATCACGTTTGCTTATGTGTCAACTCAATTTTGGAAATTTCAGGATTTTTTATCCTTGGCACTACTGACATTTTGGACCAGATAACTGCTCCGGGGAAGGCGTTTGTCTATGTATTTAAGGATGTTTAGCACATCCCTGGTCTCTACCCACTCAATGCTAGTAGCCCTTCTTAGTTGTGAGAACTAAAGTGTCTCCAGACATGTCTCCTGAGGGGCAAAATTGCTCTGAGGCGAGAACCACTGATAGATCTAGATCTATCTTAGGAAAAAGAACTGTCCCATGTTGGAAATAGGGGAAAATGTCCTCACAGTAATTCCTGGATTATGGTAATATGCAGGCTAGTACGGAAGCATAGCTAGGTCC
>PVJN01050311.1:0-15081 GCA_004026805.1 Lasiurus borealis
GTCCTCTTTGGATTCCTTTTATATGGGGTTCCATGTGCTTCCTGGACTTGTAAGTCTATTTCTTTTACCAGATGTGGGAAGTTTTCAGTCATTATTTCTTTAAGTAGGTTTTCAGTATCTTGCTCTCTCTCTTCTTCTGGCACCCCCACAATTCTGATGTTGGTATGCTTGAAACTGTTCTAGAGGCTCCTTACATTATCTTTACATTTTTGGATTCTTTTTTCTTCTTGCTTTTCCAGTTGAGTGTTTTCTGATTCTTTATATTTCAAATTTTTGACTTGATTCTTGCCTTCCTCTAGTCTGCTGTTAGGTGTCTGTATAATATTTTTTATTTCAGTCAGTGTATGTTTAATTTCTAGTTGGTCCTTTTCCATCTCTAGTTGGACCTTTTCCATCTCTAGTTGGTTCTTCTTCATCTCTTGAGTCTCACTAACTTTATCCATCTTTTCTAGAATATTTTTGAAAAACCTTTTAACCGTGGTTTTGAACTCTATATCCAGTCGTTTGTTTTCCTCCATTTCTTTTGTTTGTGATCTCTTCCCTTGTCTCGGCATTTTCACTATGCTGGGAGAACTTCTGTGTTGGATTCAGCCTTATGATACCAGACTTGCAAAACTGCAAAAGCCTCTCTGTTGAGCTTGGGATGGGTGGAATCTCAGGGCTTAATGGACCACCGTGCCTTCCAGTCGGTCCACATGGCCCCCAAGTCTCAAGTGACTGGCTAATCGCTGGAGTGGTCCCTGTGTGCGCGCATGCTCTCGCAGTGCCTCTAGACTGCTGCCTTTCCAGCTCCCCTGTGCTCCAGGACCATATGAATCTGGGTCCCCAGGGTTTTGCCTGAATCTGGGGTTTAGTGGAGTTAGAAGTGGCATAGTTGGGAGGGTCTGTCTCCCGCCCTCTTGTGAAAGCCAGCAGCACAATCAGCAGTCGGTCTTCTGCCCACAGTGCTGTGTGCGCTGCCCGACTTCTGCCCTTTTGCGACTCCCCTAAATTTCCATGCACTTCTCCCTTCTGTCTTTTTTTTAATATATATTTTATTGATTTTTTACAGAGAGGAAGATAGTCAGAAACATCGATGAAAGGGAAACATCAATCAGTTGCCTCCTGCACAGCCCCCACTGGGGATGTGCTTGCAACCAAGGTACATGCCCCCAACCAGAATCGAACCCGGGACCCTTCAGTCCACAGGCCAACGCCCTATCTACTGAGCCAATCTGGTTTTGGTCACTTGTCCCTTTTTGCAGTCCAAACTCCCCCCATATGAGTTTCGGCTGGACCTGGGGTTTAGTGTCGTAGGATAAGGGGTTCAATGCCATTGGGAGTCTCCTGTTTCCCTCCCGCCAGAAAAAGCCAGCCAGGTACTCTGGCACCTGCTCTCTCCACGTGCATGTCTCCGTACCTCAGCTTTTTGCAGCTCCTCTGGGTCTCTGTGAGCCCCTCTCTTTCATTCTAGCTGTAGAACTTACACTCAGCCAGCTTCCTGTGGTTCTGGATGATGTCCGTTCTGTCTTTTAGTTGTAGTTTTGAAATTGTTGTGCGAGGCAGCAGTGTAGGTGTTTACCTATGCCGCCATCTTGGTTCTGCCCCCAATTCTTTGTCTCTTGATGCTCCCTTCTTATTGGTCACTATATCAGCTTCAAAGCCCCAAACTCACAGGTGCTGCTCCCTTTTTCTCCCCCTTCAGCAGTAGAAGCAGTAGAATTCTCTTTCTCCTGGGAGAATCTGTTTTCCTCTTTCTCCCATTTGTCAGCATTTCTCTATCCTCTGTGAAAGCTTGTTTCCTTTTTCTCCCCATACCCTGCAGTTTTTCCTTATCTTCTGTGGATGGATGTCTTCCTCTCCCCTTATCCTGTGGTACTCCTTCCCTCCACCCTCCTGTGAATGTATGCTTTTTGGCAGCTCCAAGCCCTCACCTATGCATTCCTCCCCCATGGGCCCTCTTGATTACTACAACTCCCTAAAACTGCCTAGTTTACCGCTAACACTCCTTTCACCACCATTGATGAATGAGATTACTCTTTCTCCACATCCTCACCAAGCCACATAATTCAAGCCCTAACAAGGAGCAGAAACAGCAGTCCTGGAGTGACACCATAAAAAGATGTAATGGAATTTGGGTTCCAGTCTTCGTCAGTTGACAATGTGTGACTGATCTTGAGGCAAACAAGGCAGTTCCTACAAATACCACAGTTTCTCTCCTAGTCCTACTGTTCTTCATAGAGTCTCCCTCCCCACAACTGTTAGGCAGAGTTATGACATAACTGGTGGTGTCAGCTGCGGGGACATCCCCAAGACATTCAACCACCAATCAGCATGTCCCCAAGACATTCAACCACCAATCAACGCGAGCTGAGTGCCCTGGGCCCAACTCCTTCCTGTTCCCTCAAAAGGCCTGGTCCCTGCCACATATTTTACTGTCTCCCAGCCTGGAGGCAGTCCTGTGGGCTCCTCCCTCTTCTCCCCCTCCTCTAATCCTGATTTTTCTACCTCCTCCGAAATAAACCTCCTCTTTAGACATGCCTTGGTCTCTGACTCCCTTTTCCTGCACCTCCAACCTTACAGTTCTCACAATAGCACTGCTATGAGAAGACTTATAGAAACAAATTTTAAGTTAGATTTTGGGTTTTAAACAAGCCATCAACTCAAAAGAGAGACCTTTGGAGAGAACTGTAGTATGAAGAGGCCCAGCACAGAAGGTGCAGGGTCCCTGAGGCTGGCTTGCTAGAAGGGTTGTCCTTCACACACAGAGTGACAGCATCATTGCTGCTGGGAAACGATCCTTCCCAGTCGTTTTGGAGTTGCAACACAGAACATATTGTGGTTGTTTGTTTGATTTTGTGACACCACTTACTACCCTCCACCTCCTACAGCCTCCCTCTCCCTCAGCCCCAGCACAGAGGAACTGGCAAGCATGACCTTACTTTTAAAAATTAATTAGATCTTGAAAAGTTCATCATATCCTAAGATAATCCTATACTCCCCTAACCCCCGTCAAGATTGTAAACAGAAGATGGCCACTGGGCACAGGGATGGATGCAGGAGAGAATACTTGGGACCCAGAGACCATTTTTAGGAAATTATAAATTATTATCTTTAATACCATCTTTTACTATTATTTTTAACCCTCAGCTAAACATATATTTCTTTATTGATTTCAGAGAGGAAAGGAGAAGGAGAGAGAGATAGAAACATCATGATGAGAGATAATCATTGATTGGCTGCCTCCTGCACACCCCCCACTGGGGATTGAGCCCACAGCCCAGGCATGTGCCCTTGGCTGGAATCAAACCAGGACCCTTCAGTCTGCAGGCTGATGCTCTTATCCACTGAGCCAAGCCGGCTAAGGCTAAATATATTTTTCCATTGATTTTTAGAGAGAGGGAAAGAAAAAGAGAAAATATTGATACAAGAGAAACATCGATTGGTTGCCTCCTGCATATACCTCAAGCAGGGCCCCAGGCCAGGGAGGAGCCTGCAACCCAGGTACATGCCCTTGACTGTAATCAAACTGGGGACCCTTTAGTCCGCAGGCTGACACGCTAGTCACTGAGTCAAACCAGCTAGGGCCCACCTGATACTATTTTAAAGCACTTTTACAATAGCAAGTATATAGGATTGGATGGCAACATTACGGGGAAAAATAAAGCATTTAAATTATTTGGAATAAGGGATGGTAGATTTATGGATGATTTTTGTTTCTTCTCTACACTTTTCTCTATTTTCAAATAGTTCTACTATAAGTAAGTACTGTTAATAACCCAAAATAATAACAATAACTTTTAAAAGATGAAATTTACTCCTCTATTCAACTTATGTTTCTTGAGCACTTACTACATCCAGGCACTGTCTTAACCATACAACAGCAGCCCCCGGGAAGCTTCCATTGTGGGGAAGGGTAATGTTATTAGGCACAGATCATTTGTCCCTCTGTGTAAAAGTGTACTTTGAGCAAATTTGGGGGATAGGTGATATGGAGGGAGAGAGTGCGTCCTGCTGGGGGCAACATGTGACCCACAGAGGCAAACAGTGTGGCACGGAGTGGTGTGAAGGCAGTGAGAGGCACGCTTCACCTGTGTTTGGATTTTACTAGCACTGGATCTGGCTCTTGTCGTCAGAGCTCCACTCTCTCTGATCCAAGGCCACCTCCCAAATGCAACCACCCTCCCGGAACATTGTGAAACCAGAGTTCAGAATCACTCCACACCTGGTACTGGTCAACATGGGACTGAGAACAGGACAGGACATACTGAGGAAACAGTGTGAGGAAAGTGCATGGGCCCATGCCCCCTACTGGGATAGATAGAGCCTGTAACCTGGGCATGTGTCCTGACGAGAATCAAACTGGGTAGCTCTTGGTCCATGGGGTGATGCTCAATCCACTGAGCCACACCAGCTGGGCCAAATGTCCCCTTTTTATAAGGACACTAAAGGCCCGGTGCACAACATCCATGCACACGGGGAGTTCCCTCAGCCCGAACTGCACCCTCTCACAGTCCAGGAGCCTGTAGGGGATGACCAACTGACATCTCAGACCCGCTCTCCATGCAGGGAGTGGGCCTACGTCGACAGTCGGACCTCCTTAGCACTGTCCCGGAGGCTGGAGAGGCTCCCTCCACGGCTGCTGCATTCGCCAACCGTGAGCCCGGCTCAGGGCTCCTGGCTGAGCGGCGCTCCCCTGTGGAAGTGCACTGACTATCAAGAAGCAGCTCCTGCATTGAGTGACTGCCCCTTGGTGGTCAGTGCGCGTCACAGTTACTGGTCATTCTGCCTTTGGTCAATTTGCATTGTAGCCTTTTATTATACGGGATACTTTTTTCGACTTTTTCTAAAACCAGAGATTGCTGTGCAAAGTCTCCACAGTCTGGAGAAATTCTCAAGGATACCACACATCAAAAGATGAGTGAGAATAACTGTTTGGGATAACCAGTCTCCTAGATGGTCCATAATGATTCCGGCCATCCGGTATTGAAGCCTCTGCATGGTCCTTAATAAGGGCTGATCTGTGCCAGCAATAGAATACTGCAATGATACCATGTGACCTTCAAGGCAAAGGTCAGAAAAGGCATTGCAACTTCCACCTTGGGCTCTTGGATCTCCTGCGCTGGGAAAAGCCAGCTGCCATGTTGTAAGTACACCAAACAGCCGTGTGGAAAGCTCCGGGTGAAGAGAAACTAAGTTGTTTTTTGACAACTTGCCCACCATGTGTGTGAATGGCCTTTGGAGCAGATACATCCTCCAGCCCCATTAAAGCCTAGCAGACTGCAGTCTCTGCCAAACTCTTGGCTGCAACTTTGGGGGAGACCCCCTAACCATTCAGCCCACCTACTCCTGAACTTGAACTTCAGACCCAAAGTAAACAGAATACTAACCCCCCACCCCAAGATATCCACATCCTACTCCCTGGGACTTGTGAATACACTACCTTACATGGCAAAGGGTGGCTTTGCAGATATAATTAGGTACTTTAAGATAAGGAAGTTATCTGAATTATCTGTGTGGGCCCAGTCCCTGGGGCCTGAATTCTAAACTTCCCGGGCTCTAAAGCTTTGCAACCTTTGGAAATGGTGCATAATGTTGGAGACATAATTCTTAATTATGCAAGTGGACAGCTTATACCATGAGGAGTCCACCCGAGGCTCTAAGGACTGGGCCTGATCTTGACAACTTTTTTTTCCTCTAGAAAAATGGGTGCTGTGGATGAGGTGTAGAAACGGTATTGGTTTTGTGTGTGTGTGTGTGTGTGTGTGTATTGTTGTTGTTGTCATCGTTTTGTTTTGTTTTTACAGAATATTAAGTAAAATTACTCAACACTTGGAAATAAGGCAAAAGATCACTGCATGTCTTCAAGGTCATATGGAGTATTGACTAACAGCCTTCACTTTCCAAATATTATTGATTCCCTAGAAATAGTGTGTCTTTGTTTGATTTATTAATTGAGTTCAGGCTCTGAAAAGTTGGATGCTCTTTTAGATTGGTCAACTGCAAATGCTCTTTGCAAAGATGAGAAAGATTTCTTACCTAGTAGAAATAGTAACTTCAGAGTTTATAGTTTATTGCTTGTAGGTTTGATGACCAAAACTGTTCCCATTGGCCCAGGACTGAGATGTTACCTAGGACACAGGACTTTTAGGGCTAAAACCAGGACAATTGTGGGCAACGGGTCACCTTACCTGCAAGAATTAAGCCAGTTTTAGAACTGACTTGGTAATCTTCTTTTTCATTGGCCAGAAATACTTTGGTTTTTCTCATATGCCTCTAAACTGATTTCCTTTCTTCTTTCTTATTATTTTTTATCTATGAGTTAATTTATTTATTTAATTGAATTTATTGGGGTGACCTTGGTTACTGAAATTATACAGATTTCAGGTGTACAATTCTATAATACATCATCTGTATATTGTATTGTGTGTTCAGAATGGCTACCATCAGTAAATCAAAAACAAAACAAAACAAAATGTTTTGAGAATGCAGAGAAAAGGGAACTCTTGTGCACTGCTGGTGGGAATGCAGCTTGCTGCAGCCACTGTGGAAAGCAGTACGGAGTTACTTCAAAAATTAAAAATGGAACTGCCTTATGTATGACCCAGAGATTTCACTTCTAGGAATACATCGGAAGAAACCTGAAACACTGATTCAAAAGAATATATGCACCCCTATGTTCACTGCAGCATTATTTACAATAGCCAAGATCTGGAAGCAGCCCGAGTGCCCATCAGTAAGTAGATGAGTGGCTAGAAAAGCTGTGGTACATTTACACAATGGAATATGTACTACATGGCCATGGGGAAAAAAAAAAAAGACACTGTTACCTTTTGCAACAGGATGGATGGACCCGGACAGCATTATGCCAAGTGAAAGAAGCCCGTCAGAGAAAGACAAGTACCATACGATTTCACTTATATGTGAACCGGTTTTCTTCCACCACAGTTCTGTCCTAATGAGCGAAATAAATCTTTGACATGGGCTCATTTTACATCTGTATGGCTCATGCTTTGTTGCTCTTTGAAAGAGAAGGGGTTTCTCTGGTGAGGAGGGTCGCAGGGAGATGCTTCCCAGAGAGCAAGCCCTGGGTGGGGATCCATACTGGAGAAGCTGTTTCTATTTTCACCCCTTATTAGATGCCCTCCTCTGCAGCACTTCCATCTCTTTCTTCCAGAAAAATAGCCTCCCTTCCTCCTAGCCATGGCCCTGTCTCCTACTCTTCTCATCCAAGAGTGAAATCCGGTTTCTTCCTAGCAACTCCATGATCCGGCCCAGGTCACCAATACTACTCAAATATAATGAGCACTGTTGAACTTATCTTTCTAATAAAATAATGTTTACAACTATGAATACCTGGCCTTCGTTGCGTACCAGCCATTCTTGGAGTCTTTGTCTTTCCTTGAGCATTTGATATTTCGGGGCCATGCTCTTGCCCACTCGGCACTGCCCACTGATCACTTGCTCCTTCTTGTTTATGGAACTATGTTTCCTTAGGAGCGCTCAAATCCTTTTCCTCTTCATTCCTCATCCCAAGGCCGTGGCTTGGGCCAGCTCTCCTTCCAAACATCCTCAGAGGTCATTTCCATAATGAATCTGACTGAGGTGCTTCCCTGGTTAAAAGTCGTCCCGTGGTGGCACTGATGGCCCGTAATCACAAACCTACTATGGCCGAAACCGGTTTGGCTCAGTGGAATAGAATGTTGGTCTGCGGACTGAAGGGTCCCAGGTTCTTTTGATTCCGGTCAAGGGCATGTACTTGGTTGCGGGCGCATCCCCAGTAGGGGGCGTGCAAGAGGCAGCTGATTGATGCCTTTCTCTCATCAATGTTCCTAACTTTCTATCCCTCTCCCTTTCTCTCTGTAAAAAATCAATAAAATATATTTTAAAAAAAGAATCTAAAAAACCCTACTATGGACGCCAACACACAATATTCCTTTACCAGTATAAACTGTGTCTGTGTATCCCTTACCAACATATTGCTTCCATTGTAAGTCAGATACAGAAAAAGAAATTCACAAAGAGATAACATCTGCAAGTTAAATAACTCTCTTTTACCCCCTACACTGCAGAGGGGGTGACATGCATTTCCTTGAAGACCACAGATCCACAGCAGTTCAGTTCAAGTTTGTATGGCTGGCTTTCAAGGCTTCTTTTGGTCTGGCCCCTGCCTACCTCTCCTGTCTCTTTTCCCTTTCCTTTCTCCCTTGCTCCTTGTGTTCTGGTCCAAAATGGAAGGATTTGAACTTGAAGCTCCCAAACCTGCCTATCTTCTCTTTTTTGCCCTCTTTGTTTGGCGTGCTGTCCCCTAACTTGGCTCCCCAAACCCCAAGATCCTCTGCTTCATTTTTTCCTCAAAGCTATTCTCAAGCACTCTTCCTTCTGGGAAGCTGTGTTCTAGTTACTTTTACCTCCATGTCCCATCTACACTCTATGCACATCTTTTTTCTTAGCAACCATCCACAACATCTACCTCTCTGTCTCTCTTGTTAAACTATGAGCTCTCTAAGGGCTTATCTTATTCACTGAGGCAGTCAGTCCCTGATAAATCATAACAATGACAATAAAAACAGCCAATATTTTTATTATAATACTAATATCTGCCAGCCACTGCTTCAAGTGTTTACACATATTTATACTATCTAATCCTATAATGGGTACAGTTATCCGTATTTTGCATACGGAGACCCTTGAGCACAGAGAGGTTGAGTAACTTCCCAAGGTCATTTATGTAGCATGCGAAGTTCAGGATATATTGGACTGGCCGCTCTCTATCACACCAGTGATGAGGTTCAGATGGGCAAGGAAGTGAAGAGAGGCTTTGTGTGAGTTGCCCCCGCCTGAGCCTACACTGCCACCTACTGGCGCCAGCTCTGCCCTGCTGCAGGTTTAACTGGATCAGTGGTTCTCAACCTTCCTAAGGCCTCGACCCTTGCATACAGTTCCTCATGTGGTGGTGACCCCCAACCATGGAATTTTGCTACTGTTATGCATCATGATGTAAATATCTGCATTTTCCGATGGTCTTAGGCGACCCCTGTGAAAGGGTCGTTCGACCCCCAAAAGGGGTCGCGACCCACAAGTTGAGAAACGCTGAACTGAATCAAAAGTCCCATCGGCCACCTGAGCTTGAGTCAGAAGGTCATGTGGGCAATATGCAGGCATTGCCCCGGATTCCACACCTGAAGTACCCCCTCACTGGTAGGGATGGCTCAATGAAACCCCTCAGGGTTAGAAGAGAATTGGGAAAGTAAACCTTCTGTCCCCAAATGCCACAGAATGTAACCCCACCAACAGAAATGTTTACCTTTAAAGAAAAATACTTAACTAAGCACTTAGGTTATTCTTGCATTGGGCTCTCCTTTCGGAGGGAAAATTGAATAGTACTTATATTAACAGATTGGTTCTCAAACGGGGTGCCTCATGGAACTATTGAAAAACACAGATGCCCAATCTCTGTTCCAAGCCGGCTAGGTCAGACCCATAAGCAGGTATCATTTCTCCTCAGGGTTACTCTCAGGCTACATTTCCCCAAGCCCCGAAGTCTCTAAGACCATGTAGAACCCCCCTTTTCCATTTTAAGCAAAGGCAATGTCTTTCCATTTGGACTTTTAATAGAAAACTATGCTATTTTACAACTCTGTAAATTACAGGTAATTAAGAGCAATGCAAAAACAAAAAGTTCTTGTTTGTAGACATGCAGAGCTGATCCTGTCTGGTAGAGGTTCAACTGATACTGCTTTCCCCCTTTGAAATAAATCAGTTTTGCCTCCTTTGTGCATTCATCTCATTATTCCTGATCTACGCTGGGCCTGTCTGCTGGGAACCAAGATCAACAGCAATTAATGTAAATGCAAGAAGTCTGATCGGAAGACTGAATTGGGCTCTTTGAATATTCACAAGGTGATATTTGCATTTTATTACCTACTGCTGACTCAATGGCCTAAAGCAAACTCCTCCAACCTGATAATCTTACTGTTTACTAAACATTACCATTGATATGTCTGTTTGCATTTCTACAAGGCAATAGACTTGGTGGAACGTAGCTACTACATCTAAGCTTTCCCTGCCCCCCCCCCCATAATTTCCAAATTTATATTTCTTGTCTTGTTTATCAATTTGCACACAGCAGTCCTTTCTCTAAGCCTTTGAAACCAAGGCCACGTTGGCCGTGGCTTCACACTTGTCCTAAAGATTCCCTTCTGAACTTGTAACATCTGCCTGATTCTCTCAGGGACTTTTGAATTTAAAGAAATCTTTAGTACGTGTTCATGATTTTACCTGTTTTGGAAAATGACCTTGGACGCAGTCTGGCAGATATTTTCCTTTTCTCGACTGGGGCCATCTGCCATTGGTGTGTGCTCTTTGCTTTGGTGGAACACTCTAGCATTTCCTCAGGAAAGGGCTCCTGCCCCTGTGCCCTTCCACAGATGCATCATGTCTGTCCAAGGGCTCCTGGAAGAACAGTGGAATGATTTTTTTTTTTAATGTTGTAGTTATTTTGTTGTTAATTTTTACTTGACGATATTTTTCCATTGACTTTTGTTTATTTTTAGAGAGAAGAGAAGAAAGGAAGGGAAAGACAAAGAGAAAGAGAGAAACATCAATGTGAGAGAGACACATTGACTGATTTCCTTCTGCACACACCCCAACTGGGCCGGGAATTGAACCCTCAACCCTTTGGTACATAGGCCAATGCTCCAACCACTGACCGACACTGGCCAGAGCAAAAAAACCCAAAACCACATTATATTATTAACTAAGGCAAAAGAGAGGTTAGGGCATTGGCTCCTAACCTCATCCACAAATATTAAAGTAAAAGAACAAAAACTAAAATTAAATAAAACCATCAAATTTTCATTGGGCTAACACACCACTGCCTTACTGATTTGTTTACTTGCTCCTTCCTTACTCATGTAGATTGACTTATTAAAAATTACAAATATTAGTCCACGGCCAGTGGCTCAGTTGGTTGGAACATCATCCCATGCACTGAAGGGTTACAGGTTCAAATTCTAGTCAGGGTACATACGGGAAACCAATGGATGGATGTTCTCTCTCTCTCTCTCTCTCTCTCTCTCTCTCCTCTCTCTCTCTCTCTCTCTCTCTCTCTCTCTCTCTCTCTTTCTCTCTTCCTTTTGCTAGAATAAATGAAAACATATCCTCTGCTGAGGATTTATTATTATTATTATTACATATATTATGCCTGGCCAGCATGGCTCAGTGGTTGAGCATCAACCTATGAACCAGTAGAAAGTGTGCAGGAGGCAGCTGATCAATGATTCTCTCTTATCATTGATGCTTATAAATATATAGATATATAGATATCTCCCTCTATGAAATCAAATTTTAAAAAATAATAATATATATAAAAGAAAGGGGGAGAAAACAAAAACATAAGGCCCGCAGAGTCCCAGTGATGTCAAAGAACAGGTGTGAATAGAATGCAGGCAGTGGTGTGCCGGAACCAGCTCACACCAGCTAATGAGAGCCAATTGTTAACTTTTCAGGAATTTTGTGAGCCAGTGAGTTAGAAACATCGGTGAGAAACATCGATCAGCTGCCTCCTGCACGCCCCCTACTGGGGATGTGTCTGCAACCAAGGTACATGCCCTTGACCAGAATCGAACCTGGGATCCTTTGATCCACAGGCCAAAGCTCTATCCACTGAGCCAGACCAGTTAGGGCAGAATGCATTCTCCATAATAATATTACATTAATGCTAAATTTCTGGACTGTGATTTTGCAGTGTGGTTATTTAGGAGAACATTGATCTTTGGAGCTACATGTAGAATATTTACATGTGTCTAGAACCTAAACTCAAATGTCTCATTGAAAAAAAGTTTATAGCTATTGATAGAAGAAATGTGTCAAAATGACAGTAACCAATGTAGGAAGGTAAAAATATAAAACCAAAAATATACAACAAAAAGGTGAGCTGGTACGGAAAATTGTTTATTCAAAAAGAGGGTTCCAGAGGCCCCAGAGTCTGAGAGAAGGGTTTTGCCACTTCACAAACCATCCTGTCTGCTTATCACCAGGGGCCTCAGTACCCATTGTGTTGCCCCAGGCTCAGAAGGGAGCTTTGCTCTAATAAATATCTGTGGAAGGTCCTATAATTGGGCCCCATCCCCTCCACTCTGGGAAGAAAGGCTGAGGGAACTCATAGCAGCGCTTCTGTGGGCTGGGCACATAAGCCTGGTGATCCAGCTCTCCTGGCTTTCCTCCTTCCTCACTCCTCACTCCTGAGTCCTCTGGCATTTTAGTTCCAAAGTTAGATTTCCCTGTGGCTCTGCCCAAGGCCTTCTCCAGTCCCACTCCCTCCCTCCTTAGATGAGGTCCTTCACTCCCAAGGAGTATCTCCAGTCCCCTACCCTCCACCCCTAACACACACACACACACACACACACACTCACTCACTGCAGACTCATTCATATATCCTATTGCAACTGGACATCTACACTTGGATGAATCATAGCCACCTTAAGTTTAACATGTCCAAAATGGAACGCTCCAATTTTCCCCAAACCTGGTTCTTTTCAGTATTCCTACCTCAGTCAAGTGTACTCCTTACTTCCCTTCACTTCTTTACATCCAACCCATGTTTATCAGATTATAACCTGGACCTTCTCACCATTGCCCCTCCCCCGGATTGCTCCAGTAGCTCCCTAACTCATCTCTCGCCTCTGCGTTTGGCCCCCTAATGTCCATCCTCCCCGCAGAAGTCAGACTAATCTTTTAAAACACGTATCAGAGCAAGAAAAGAAATCCTTCTCTTGAGATAAAAATGCACCATGGAGCCCTGACTGGTTAGGCTCAGTGGATAGAGCATCAGCCTGTGGACTGAAGGGTCCCAGATTCCATTCCGATCAGAGAGAAGGGTTTTGCCACTTTACAAACCATCGGGTCTGCTTTTCACCAGGATCCTCAGTACACAAGAGGGACAAGAAATATTCAAAGTGATGAATAGCAAGAACCTACAACCAAGATTACTCTACCCAGCAAAGCTATCATTCAGAATTGAAGAGAGGATAAAAAGCTTCACAGATAAAAAAATAAAATAAAATTAAGGAGTTCATCACCACCAAACCAGTATTATGTGAAATGCTGAAAGGTATTCTTTAAGAAGAGGAAGAAGAAAATGATTAAGATAAAAATTATGAACAACAAATATATATCTATCAACAAGTGAATCTAAAATTCAAGTGAATAAAAAATCTGATAAACAGAATAAACTGGTGAATATAATAGAATCAGGGTCATAGAAAGGGAGTGGACTGACAATTCTGGGGGAAAGGGGTGTAGGGGGTGCGGGAAGACAGGACAAAAATCGTACACCTATGGATGAGGACAGTAGGGGAAATAAGGACAGAGGATGGGGTGGGAACTGGGTATAGGGGAGCTATGAGGTGAAAAAGAGGAACAATTGTAATAATCTGAACAATAAAGATTTATTAAATAAGAAAACTAAAATTAAAAAGAGTGAGAGGTCCCAGATTCCAATATGGAACCTAACCCTACCTCCAGAAAAATAAAAAAATGAGTTTCTCTCATCATTGATGTTTCTATTTCTCTTTCTCTCATCCTGCCTCTCTGAAATCAACAAAGAGACATATATATATATATATATATATATATACATATATATATATATATATATATATATATATTTAAATGCACAATGGGTATCCTACACTATCTGCCTGCCCCACCTCCCAGCCACAGCTCATCCCCACTCACTCTGCTCACAGCAACCTTCCTCCTCCAGCTCTCAGCATTGCTCGGCTTCTCTCTCTCTGCAACATTCTCTTATCTATCCCCCAGGCTTCCTCTTTTTCATCTCAACTCCAATGGCCCCTTCCCAGATCCGTATAAAGAAACCTGCCCGCCCCCATACATTTTAGACATTGTCCTCTCTGTTTATTGCCAGTTCCCCCTGCCTCACATTCCCCCACCCCACCTCACCTCCACCGGGTCCCAGGACCCGAAGCACCACACAGGTGGACCTCACCGTATCTGCTAGGCTAGGCGCGCACATTGTTTGTTGAGAGAATTTAAAGCCCTGGCTGGTGTCCCCAGGGGTTAGAGCATCAGCCCACAGACAGAAGGGTCTCAGGTTCCATCTGCCCCTACTGGGGCATGTGCGGGAGGCAACCAATCCATCTCTCCCTCTTTCTTTCTCTCTCTCCCTAATCTCGCCACATCCTCCTCCCTCTCTCTAAAAAGCAATGGAAAAAATATCCTTGAGTGAGAATTTAAAAAGTTAAGTTTCAGATGGCAATTTTACAGGCCTTTACATATCCTTCGTTGACCAAATAAAAAGCTGTCAATTCTGCGTGGTTCGTCATTCTTTAAAAAAGTGTGTGTGTGTGTGTGTGTGTGTACATATATATACATATATGTATACATATATATACACACACACACACACACACACACACATATATATATATATATATAATTTCAGAGAGGAAGGGAGAGAGAGAGATGGAAACATCAATGATGAGAGGGAATAATTGATTGGCCGCCTTTTGCAGGTCAGGGATGGAGTGTGCAACCGGAACATGTGGCCTCGACCATTATGCAGGGACCCTTCAGTCCGCAGGCCGAGGCTCCATCCACCGAGCCAAACCAGCCAGGGCTGGCTCGTCACTTTTAAAACGTTTGCCAGGGGCTGCTGCAATCTACAAGCTGGCCTCCAGCTCCCCTTCGGCACAGCCGTCCTAAAGGGGAGCAGGAGAGGGAGAGCGGGGGGAACAGGTGCCGCGCTGGCTCAGGGCTGGGGGTGCGCTCAGTGGATGCTTGTGCGCGAGTGGCGGGTACGCTCTGGGCGAGCAAACCCAGGGCGAGGGGCGCCTGGAGAGCTCGCTTCCCGAGGCCGCGCACCTGTGGCTCGCGGAGGGGTACCTGCGGGCTGGCGTCGCGGGCTCCCCGGGGTGCACAGCGGAGAGGTCCCTCAGGTTCCCGCCCCGCGCTCCGCCGCGGGCGCCCGGGCCGCGCCCAGCTGCGCCTCCTGCCGGCGGCGCGCGCTCAGTGCACGCCCTCCAGGTCCGCAGCGCCGCCCGTGCGTGTGCGCGCAGGTGAGCGCCCCGCCCCGCCCAC
>PVJN01050312.1:0-14891 GCA_004026805.1 Lasiurus borealis
TCTGGAGTCAGCGAGTGGTTGGTTTCCGGGCCCGCGGCCTCAGCTCGGACTTCCGTTTCAGGCCTATCTGCACTCCATGTGCATCATCCACCGGGACCTGAACTCGCACAACTGCCTCATCAAGCTGGTATGTCTCGCTGTTCTGGGTCTCCCCGGGGCCAGCCCTCCGGGCTTCCTGGTCCCAAAAGGAACCAGGACCATCCTGACTGTCCTTGCTTTAGAGAGAGACGTCGCCTGGGGCTCCTGGTTGCCCTTCCGCTGCCTGCAGTGCCCTTCTCCATCTTCTGAGCTCAGGCACTTGCAGACACAGTTCCACCTCCCCCCAGTCCCAGCCTGTGAAATCCTTGGGTTAGAAGGATTTCTGAGCATACAGCCCCTTCACGTTCCCGGTTTTGCCCCCTGATGGTCCTGGAAAGCAGCTCACGGGTGACCCCGTTTGACAGCTCTGGCGCCTGAGGCCACAGAGCTGGTGCGCCTGTAGTGACCGGGTTGGGGGCCTGCCTTCCTCCCACTGGGGGTTCAGCTCTGGTGGCTGTGATGTTACTCCTTCTGTGGACTTGCAGTGTGGCTTCCTGGGTGCCCGCTCACTTGCCCCGGCTTCACCTTCTGGACCCAAACAATCTTACTCCCTTTTCCACATGACTACTCCGTAGCTATTTATTTATTTATCTTTGTAATCCTCACCCAGGGACATGTTTTTCATTGATTCCACCAAGAGAGGAAGGAGGAGAGAGAGAAACATCGATCGGCAGCCTCTCCCATATGTGGCCCGATCAGGGATCCAACCCGAAACCCTGGTATGTGCCCTGATCGGGACTCAAACCCGTGACGAGACCCTTCAGTGTATGGGACGATGCTCTAACCAGCTGAGCCACTGGGGGCCCCCAGAGCGAATTGAAGAACTTTTCTCCCCCAAGTCCCCACCTTGTCTTGATTCAGGCCATGGCCGTAAATCTTATGGGGAACGCCTGGAGGGTGTGATTCAGTTGGTTGAGTGTCGTCCCATGCACCAGATGTCACTTGTTAGATTCCCAGTCAGTAACGTGCCTGGGTTGCAGCTTGATCCCCAGTAGGGGGCATACAGGAGGCAACCAATCGATGCCTCTCTCTCGCCCTCCCTCCCTTTCTCTCTCCCTAAACTCAATAAAAACATGTTTAAAACAAATATTTTGGGGGACAAACAAAACAGAAGAAATCCCCTATCCTGCCTCTGAGTTCCACTCTCTAGGTCTCAGAGCCTTCCCACTCCAGGCCCTAGGGGCTCTGCCCTGAGCACCCCCAGGTCTCGGGAATCTCTGTGAGGAGATACCCCACTGTTAGCAAACAGAATGCTGAGCCTTGTCTTCCAGGGAGGCTTGCAGCTGGGACTCGCTCTCCTTTGCTGCCCATCCTTTCTCTCCTTCCCAATGACTCCTCTTAGAAATGCCCTCACCCGGTCCTGACCTGGCCCTTGTCCCACCAGGACAAGACGGTGGTGGTGGCAGACTTCGGGCTGTCCCGGCTCATCGTAGAGGAGAGGAAGAAGCCCCCCGTGGAGAAGGCCACCAGCAAGAAGCGCACCCTGCGCAAAAACGACCGCAAGAAGCGCTACACGGTGGTGGGGAACCCCTACTGGATGGCCCCCGAGATGCTGAATGGTGAGTGCCTGGTGCCCCAAGGGAACCTGCCTCCAGGGGGGCCTTTGGGGGCCACTTCTCACAGCAGAGCCCTGGGAGCTCCCGGGAGGCCTGTGAAGGGTCGGGCCAAGTTCCCAGGGCTGAAGGCTGCATTTCTTTTCTTTTTTCTTTTTATATGTTATTGATTTTTTACAGAGAGGAAGGAAGAAGGACAGAGAGTTAGAAACATTGATGAGAGAAACATCAATCAGCCGCCTCCTGCACGCCCCCCACTGGGGATGTGCCCGAAGCCCAGGTACACGCCCTTGACCAGAATCGAACCTGGGACCCCTTCGGTCCACAGGCCGACGCTCTATCCACTGAGCCAAACTGGTTTTGGCTGAAGGCTGCATTTCTGTCCCTCACTAGACAGACTGGACCTCATAAACTCCTTCCTCCCTGAGCGCAGGCCCACGAGCTAGTCAGTGTCCCATCTGAGGTTGAGGGTGAGGTCTGGCTGAGACTTCTGTGCCCCACATCTAGGTGAGGGCTCAGGCACCTACTGCCTGATTTGGCCTTTTCCCTCTCTCTCCGTGCTGAGGGCTGATGTGTGGTGCCCTCTTGTGGCTAATGCTCATACTGGCCAGAGCTGCTGGCTGGGGTTCTGGAAACTCCCGGGGCTGTGAGGCCTCGGAAATGAACCGTCTGATGCAACCCCGTTCAGGATCTGAGGCCCAGAGAAGCTCAGTGGTTTGCCCAGGAGCACACAGCTGGCTAATGGCAGAGTCCAGGGGAACCCGGCCCCGGGCTCACTCGCTGCCCCGGGCAGGTTCATCCCGGGCAGTGTAGTTTGATGACATCTTTCCAAGCTCACCCAGGGCCTCGGAAGGGCGACTTCCAGACGGTACCAGTCCCCGGAAGCCTTTGGGGCGTCCCCCTGGATCCGGTTCTGGTCCCGGTTCTCAGCTGTGGCCTGGCTTGGCCCGAGACTCGGTGCCTGGCAGGTGAGGGACCAAACCTAACAGCCGCTCTCCTGTGTTCCCCCAGGAAAGAGCTACGATGAGACGGTGGATGTCTTCTCCTTCGGAATCGTTCTCTGCGAGGTGAGCTCCCGCACGTAGGCAAGGCCCCCCCCACCCGGCGGCTCCGCCCCGCCTCCTAAAGATGAGTAACCGGCCGGAAAGTTGACACGGGTGGAGGGTTGTCCCGTTCATCACACCTCTCTTGCCACAGCCGATGGCATGGGGCCCTTGAGGCGGGAGCAGGATTTTTTTCAGGTGAGAAAACTGTCTCAGAAAGGGAGAGTGGCTTGCTCTGGGTCACACAGTCAGGGAGGGGCAGGCGAGACCTGGAACTCCACCAGGAAAGGCAGACGGTTCAGGTGGCCGTCTCTCTAGCCCGAGGCAGCCTTTCCCCCTGCCCTCCGCCTGGAAGTAGAAGCAGCCACTTCAGAGGAAGTACCAGCCCATCCAGTAAGTGCTGGGCACAGAGTGAGTCCTGGGGACAGTCCTGGCCGTGGGAGCATAATTCAGTCTCGAAGCAGTCGGTCCAACACACACATACATTCAAGGGTTTCTGTAATTCCTACAAAGTGGTGAGTGGTAGAGAGACAATGGACGATTGGAATAATGAAGAAAGGTTCTTTTAAAAATTATTATTTTTTAAATTTCAGAGAGGAAGGGAGGGGGGGGAGAGAGAGAAACATCAGTGATGAGAGAGAACCATTGATCATCTGCCTCCAGCATGCCCCCTACTGGGGATAGAACTTGAAACCCGGACTTGTGCCCTTGAGCGGAATAGAACCCAGACGCTTCAGTCCGCAGGCTGACACTCTATCCACTGAGCCAGACTGGCTAGGGCAGAGTTAGTTTCCTTTAATAGAGATCAATGGAGTAACTACTGTGTATAAAGCAGTAGGCTAGTGCCACAGGATTTGAGACCTGCATCAGACCCAGCCCCCCTTTCACAGAGCCGGACCTCTGGCCGGGGACACGGCAGGGCAGGGAGGGATGTGTGGGAACCACCCCTCCGGATTCCGAACCCTGTGCCTCCATTGCAGTAAGACCTCTGACCCCTCCTCAGTGCGCAGACTCTCAGTCAAAAGACTGGTCTGGATTAACAAGACTTGAGAGGCAGGGTTCAGGGCGTGGCTCTTTAACCTCGGTTCTCATCTTCCTCTTCTGCCTGTGCTTCCTGTGCACCTGCCAGCACCCCTCCCCCCTACTGTGGGCCACATCCTCCGTGGTCCCTCTCTGACCAGCTACCTTCTCGCCTGCAGATCATCGGGCAGGTGTACGCAGATCCCGACTGCCTGCCCCGCACACTGGACTATGGCCTCAACGTGAAGCTGTTCTGGGAGAAGTTTGTCCCCACAGACTGCCCCCCAGCCTTCTTCCCCCTGGCCACCATCTGCTGCAAACTGGAGCCCGAGAGCAGGTGAGTGTCTGCCCCTTTGCCCCCAGCTCACAAGGTCCCGGGAGGCTTGCCCCGCCTTTGGCCGTCCGCACGCCCTTCCCAGGCACAGGGGTGGCGGAAGTCTGGAGTTCAAGGTTGTGACCGTAAACCACTGAAGGCACCAGGCAACTGACATACCAGGAGGGGATGAGGGCATAGTTGCAAGTGACCTGGGTGTAACACAGAGACACAGCCCTTAAAAGAAATGTTAATAGGACTCACCCAAACCTATGCCTTTCTAACAGAGTAAGTGTCTTCATGTCTGCATACTCCCCTGTCCATGTGCACACACACCACACACACGTTTTTTATAGATTTATGATCTCAAATAGAGAACATTTTTTTTTATTTTACCCGGTATTTTCCTTGTACCTACCCAGGCTTCCTGTTTAGCATTTTTGTTAACTACCTGAAATTCTATTCTAGGAAACTCTCTGAACATATTATGATGTACATAATGTAGATGTTCAGGTTTTCCCAGTTTCTCTTTACAGTAGGTATTACTACAGTGAGCATCTTCATACATTTAGCTAATTTCCTCCTTGAAAGAAATCTTTTTAAAATTACCTTCATTTCCTCAAGTTATAATTTCCATTATTACCAAAGTTATCCTGGGACTTTTCAAGTTTGTGCATTAGAAACCTAGAATCTTTGTGCTTTTTTTTTTTTTTATGTGATTATTGGTATGCTTGAAGTTGTCCCAAAGGCTTTCTTTGTGCTTTTTTTCTGTTTTCAAAAATCATGTTTATTTTAAGACAGATTCACACACTACCAAAATACCTAGCACAGGAATTATGTATCTTCTATAATCTCCTAATTAATGTGCCCCTCAACACTCTCCTCACTCCCCAACTTCATCTCCCCGAGGTAACTGGTTGGCACATCATCTTTATTTTTAAACTAGAGGCCGGTGCATGAAATTCGTGCATGAGGCGGGGGTGGTAGCCCAGCCTGCACCTCTTCAATCTGGGACCCCTTGAGGATGTCCAACTGCCCATTTAGGCCCGATCCTCCTGGCCAACATGGGTCAGTGGTGGGGCATCGATATACGAACCAGGAGATCACAGTTCGATTCCCGGTCAGGATACATGCCTGGGTGGTGGTGTGGGCTCAGTCCCCAGAGGGGAGCGTGCAGGAGACAGCTAATCAAGGATTCCCTCTCATCATTGATGTTTTTATCTTCCACTCCCTCTCCCTTCCTCTCTGAAACCAATAAAGATATATTTTTAAAAATTAAAAGGAAAAATTTAAAGACACTTTGTCCAATCCCACCTTTAATGATTGCATTTTCTCCCAATACATGGGAGGGGCCTTTTTTCTCCTTGATTTTCTGTGTCTGCGCTGTCCCTGAGAACCAGCCCAGCCTTCTCCCAGTGTCATCTCCCTCTTTACAGCCAGTCCTGTTTCCCGTGGAGGCACAAGGTTAAGGGGCTTGCCCAAGGTCATACCGTTAGAAAGTGGTTAAGCCACAGGCCTGCGTGCCTTCCACACCACCCCGTGGCCCGACCCATTTTCACCTGCTTCCCACCCCCTTGTCGTTCTAGACCGGCATTCTCAAAACTGGAGGACTCCTTTGAGGCCCTCTCCCTGTACCTGGGGGAGCTGGGCATCCCGCTGCCCGCCGAGCTGGAGGAGCTGGACCACACTGTGAGCATGCAGTACGGCCTGACCCGGGACTCGCCCCCCTAGCCCTGGCCCAGCCCCCTGCCGTGGGCAGGGCCATCCCAGCTTCCTGTGGATTGGCAGCTTGTTGAGAAGCAGAACAAGCCATCCCTACTACCTCCCCAGGAGGCGAGCCGGGCACAGCACCAGGGAAACGCATCTCCTCGCGTTTTGGGGCCTGGTTACTGTCTGTACATCCAACACTCGCCTGCAAGCTGTGAAGAAGAAGAAAAAAACAGGCTGGTCCCTGGGCCAGGAGGAATCTGTTACTCGTGACTCTCGGGAATTCCCTGGGATTCCAGGCTCTTGCCGACACTAATCAGCATGCTCTGGACCTGCCAGGCAGGATGCCAGGGTGAACCAGTCTCTGGGCTCCAAGGTCTGGGGGCCAGCTGAGAACTGAGCACTTCGAGGGGCCCAGTCGGTTGGTCGTGTGGATGAGAGCAAGATTGGGGACCAGGCCGCAACCCAAGGATGTGAACTGACAGTGGTGCTACCCTCCTTGCACTCCATGTCCCGCCCTCCCCTGGGCGGGGCGGAGGGAACAGGTTTGGAAGAGGCCCTTGGTTTGTGCTGGAACTGGCCAGGAGTCGGGAAGGGCTGGTGTCTGTCCACCTGCCAGACCACGTCAACACAAGGGGGAGCTTTCGCCTCCTGTTCTCACACTGCACTGTGCATGAGCATCTCCGCCTGTCACAGGAGGTCACCCACCTTGCAGGAAGAGCTGGGGGCTGGAAAGAAAGAGGCTCTGCCCTCTGGAAAGCCCATATCCTGGCTGCTGTCCCTCACAGCCGGGAGACATGTTGCCTCGAGCCAGATGGATTCTGGAAGATAGTGTGACTTGTCACAAGCCCAGTGCCTGAGGCTGGGGGAGTGGGAATCTCCGCAGTCTCTTGGCCTTTGGCAGCTACTGCCCACCCTTCATCATGCCGAGGTCCGGGCACCCAACTTGGGCAGGAAAAGGAAGTGGCAGAGTCCCCGAGCTTAGATGCCGCGGGAGACCGCTCCCTGAGCCGGGCCCTCTGTCTCGGACTTCCCCTGCCGGCTAGCCCCACCTCCTGGCTGCAGCCTCCCCAGCCACAGCCATGGGTGCTGCCCAGCCCTGGGGGGACCTCTCCCCTTGGCACCCAGAACTCCAGGGACTCAGCACAAATAGATGTCTCCTCCTAAATGTCCATGAGCGAGCCTGCACCATATTGAACACATGGGGAAGGGGATCGGGATAGTCCTGCGCCGTGTGGTGGTTGTGTTGGGGTGGGAGGGAGGAGTGGGAGGGAGCGATTCAGGAGAGTGGTTGCTGTTGATACTGTCCTGTTCTAGGTGCCGGGTGATATGTGAATACTTCTCCTAGACCTGATGAGGCGCGGGATTAGATGTCCCCTCTGGCTGCGTTACACAGGCCGTACTTCTGTGGAGCCGAGCCCAGAGCCCCCAGCAGCAGCAAGGTCAGCGTGTGTGGCAGCTGCGCCTCAGCTGTCCCCTGCAAGCGTGGGAGTGTGGGCCCAAGCTGAGCCGTTGAGCAGACCAAATAAATTAAGCCGTTAACCTAACTGACCGCACAGAGTCAAATGCGACTTGGGGTCTGGCTCAGGGAGACACACATCAGGGGTCTGCTGGCCTGTCTGCCAGGAAGTGCCAGGCTTCCCATATTCCCTTCCAGAGGAAATGCTGCTGGCCTTGCCAGGCCCAGGTCACGCGACTCCCCACAGCGGGGGAGTTCTCACGCTCCCTAATTCTCATCTCCTCCTCTAATGTAGACACCCCTCCCCTAATGTAGACACCAGCCTGCTCCAGAGAACATGCTCATCCCCCTGAGGCCCCAGCCCTTAAAGCAGGTCTGACTCCCACCTGCCAGCTGAGTGGCACCTTTGGGGCCCTACACTCCCACCCTCTATGTCCACCCCTATAGCCTGGATGGCCCCGCGCCCTCCCCACAGGCCTCGTGCCCCTTGCTGATAGAACTGCACGGGGTCTGGCCAGGGGCAGAGGTCACCGGGGGGTCCCAGAGGCTGAGAAAGTAGCGCTGCAAGTCCAGCCAGCACTCCCATCGGCAGCTGTTTCTGGATCCCGAGGACTCACCCCCACAGGGACTTGCCTCGGCTCATGGCAGCCCAAGGACTCATCCCCCTCTGCACTCCCATCCCTCCTGTGGCTACTACCCTCTCCTCTCCTCTCTGAAGTCAGTAAAACATATATATTAAAAAGAGAGAGACAGTACACCAGCCACTGGGTGGCTGTGACTGCAGCTGGCACCTGCCCTGCCTGGGCTATGGGATGAGCAAAGCCAGGCACGGCCCCACGCACTGGGAGAACCCCATCCCCATGTCACGGCCAAGGGCTTCTGGACGTTGAACTACCTTCACCTCCCGAGGGGGAGAGGGTTTGCAGTGACCAGCCGCCCACTGAGAAGCCTGCACACCCGTCTTGGTAGCAGCTTCGCCCTGGAAGGTTCCGGGGGGTGACAGCGGCTACCAGCCTTCCTACCGCTGCCGCTCCCCAGGGACGGGGCCCGGGCCACACAGGTGTTGACAAGGTAACCAGAAGTTTCTCAGCTCGTGGGAGGAGTATTCCCGACACCCCACAGACTCGGTAATGTGCAGTCCTTTTTAAAAAAAAAAAAAAATTTTTTATTTATATAAGTAAAATGCAGAACAGTTTCCTGCTCTTTATATGCAGGTGTCAGAATGAGGTATATAAAACATGGACACACAGAAATGCTTTCATAGAAAAGTAGAAACCAGTGATGTTCTCTTCGGCATCACTGAACCCCAAAGGACCCCCTGAGGCCTTAGGTTCCCCCAGCAAACCACCCCCGGGAACCACCACCTGCTGGAGAGAATGAGCCCCACGAACCGTGCCACCACCCCCCCTCCACGTGGGGCAGCGGAAGGGCCTCGGGGAAGGAAGCTCTGTGGACAGGTGGCATTGCTAAGGCCTCCAGATGCGACCTCAGGACTGGGGGGCCCTGCCGCGCCGCTGGCACAGTGAAGCACAGTGGGTGGGGACACGTCCTCCCCTCTTAGCCACGCATGCATGCCGGTCACTATGACTTTGGGTGTCCCTTTCCCCCTCTGGGCCTGAGGACCCCTCTGGGGTCTCTTCCAATGGTTTGATGATTGTTTTACAAGTTAGAGGGCGTGACCTCGCTCCATTGCCCTCACTGGGAAGGGCTGGCCCGGAGGCCCCAGAGCCACCTGCAAACTCAAGCCCTGAAGTAGTACCTTCTTAACCTGCTCCCTGAGCGGAGCCTCCAGCTTACCCTCTCGGAGGCAGCTCACCAGGCCCCGCAGTGCAATGCCCACCGGTCAGCTGTTGTCTTAACCCCACAAAAGGACGAGGTCGCTGTCCACTTGGAGAGAGACTGTCTGGGTCCTGTGTGGCCTGAGGCATCCTGTACCCTCTTCCTAAGCGAAATACCAATCAATCCTTTTTTTTTTTTCTTTTTAAAAGATGTCACGCTTCACGAATTTGCTTGTCCTTCTTGGTGCTCATCTTCTCTGCATCGCTCCAGTTTTAGTACATGGGCTGCCGAGGTGGGCACCTTCCTTTCACAACAGGAAGTCCCTGGGCCTGGCCGGGCCCACTACTGTCCAGGCACCTAGCACCCCCAGCCGGGATCCCATTCTCAACCCGCACTTCTGACTTTTGGACAGACTCGTGTCCGGTTCTCAGTGGGGAGTGCCATCCCGAACAGTTTCCATGTATTTTTTAACTGTTGCCTCTCAAACTGCTGGACCTGAACTACGAATAACCGCGTGCGCCCCTCAAGTCCACAGAGAAGAAACGGAAAGGTGGAGGCGGAGGCCACGCCAGCTCATAAAGCACAGAGGAGCCCAGCGGAGCTCCCTGTCCGTCCCTGATTCGGTTCCAGGACGCAGGCCATGTGGCAAGCCCTTGTCAGCGGCAGTGCTGCTGTGGCCGCGGCCGCCGTCTCCAGCCATGGACAAAACCCTGCTCCAGGGGTCGGAGACAGAGCATCGGTAGGACCCTCCCCAATGTCGCCCTCAGCCAACCGGGCGACCTGCGTCTCTTAGGATTCACCAAAAACCAAAAGGAAACAAAAAAAAAAAGTGGGGGGGAGGGTTTTCACCACAACAGAAAGTGGAGATCTTCCCGGCTGTAGGAGGGTAGGCCATCGTGCACCAGTGTCTGCAAGGGGCTCCTGCCCACTGTGGGGGGCTCAGGCCCCGGGAGTGCCTGCTTGGCTCATCAGGGGGGCATCACCCTCCTGAAGGTCGACTGGAGTCTGACTGGCGTGGACCACCACCGTCGTCTCATCCGCGATCTCACAGGTGGAGTTGGTGAAGGCAGACAAGGGCAGAGTGATGGGCTGCATCTCCCGCTCGTACATCTTCTGGTCATACTGCTCTTTCAGGCCCTTCGCCCTGGCAAGGAGAGAGGGATGCGTTCAGGCTGTGCCTCCTGCATGGCTTTGTGCCAGCTGCAGTTACAGCAACCCCGTGGCTGACGTACTAGCTTTCTTTTTTTTTTTAATATATATTTTTTATTTTTAAAATATATTTCATTAATTTTTTACAGAGAGGAAGGGAGGGGGAGAGAGAGTTAGAAACATCAATGAGAAAGAAATATCAATCAGCTGCCTCCTGCACACTTCCTACTGAGGATGTGCCTGCAACCAAGGTACATGCCCTTGACCGGAATCAAACCTGGGACCCTTGAGTCTGCAGGCCGATACTCTATCCACTGAGCCAAACCCGTTAGGGCAATATATATTTTTTATTGACTTCAGAGAGGAAAGGAGAGGGTAGAAAGAGAAGAATGACGAGAGAAAATCATGCATCGGCTGCCTCCTGCACGCCCCTTACTGGGGATCAGGCCCCCAACCCGGGCATGTAGCCTGACCCAGAATCAAACCCAGGACCCTTCAGTCCACAGGCCAACAATCTATCCACTGAGCCAAACTGGCTAGGACCAGGCTTCCTTATTAAGAAAGCATGCAATAAATGTTTACTGCTACTGTAATCGTTTAACCTGATTACTGCTCTGTTTACACTTAAAACTTATGATACTCTTGGGGTGAGTAGGTATGGTGTGTGTGGAGGAAGGTTTTTTTCACAGTCAAAAAACTGAGGCACATTGCCAAAACCGGTTTGGCTCAGTGGATGGAGCATCGGGCTGCGGATGGAAGGGTCCTGGGTTCGATTCCAATCAGGGGCACGTGTCTGGGTTGCGGGCACATCCCCGGTGGGGGGTGTGCAGGAGGCAGCTGATGTTTCTAACTCTCTCCACTTCCTCTCTGTGAAAAAAAATCAATGAAATATATTTTTTTTTAAAATAAGAAACCAAGGCACAGAATAACAAAATCTATACTCAACAGCTCTTTCCAGAACAGTCTTTTCTCGATTCTGGGTAGAGCTTGCCTTTAGCCCAAGTGTGGTTTCCTGCCCTGTACTCTGTACTGTACTCAATGTACTCTTGCGGAGGAAAGGGCAGCGGGTTAGTAACAGGGAGCGGTTAGTAACAGGGAGTCTGGTGACTCGTGCCTTGCCCTGAGTTTACCCTGCCTTGCCCTGAGTTTACCGGAAGGTAAATTCTAGGTCTCATGGCAAATCACATGACAGTCTGGAGGAGTGAACCCACAAGAAAGGCCTTCCTCCCGCCCCCCACGCCCCGCGCATGAGAACCCGGCTCGAAATGAAGGATGTTTAGCCCTGGCCGGTTTGGCTCAGTGACTAAAGCATCAGCCTGGGGGACTGAAGAGTCATGGGTTCGATTCCCGGACCTGGGAAAAATGCTCAGCCAGCTCACCTGCAGGCCTGGAAACGGGCACAAGACTGGAGGAGAGGGTCCACTGGGTAGCAGTGGAAGGAGGGCCACACTCGGCCAACACGGTTTAATTCTGACTGCAAGTGGCAGGCTGGGGCAGCCGCATCCTTTCCTCTAAGTCTGAAACGAACCAGCCAACCATACCGCCGGCACGTGCCAAGGGCAATAATAACCTTAGCCTGGCGATCAGGAGACCCTCTCACTCGGGTCAGTACTTGCCCTCTTGGTGCCTCTGCTGCCCGAATCACAGAAACCCAGAGAAGGAAGAAGGCTTTTCTTTTACAGAAAAGAAAAACAGTTTGTGACCACAGAGCTAAGCTAAGCAGTCACATGCCTCCGTCACATGCCTTAGCAACAGCACTGCCTCTGGGGCAGGAAATAGAAGCAACTTGCCCACAGTCACTCAGATAGCCAGTCCGTGGCAGTGCTGAGAGCTGGCCTCGCCCAGTGCTCGGCGTGCCATCTCAGGCAAGGTCCATCTCCTCTCTCGCCCCCATTCCCTTATCTGTAAACGGGCAATAAGAGCATTTGCCTCATAAAGGTGATGGTGAGAATGGAGTTAAAGCCTGTCAGTCTGGCACCTGGTAACTGTTTCCTATTGCTGCTTTTGTTGTTAATAACAAACATTTCCCTTTTTTCCTCCATAAATGAGGAGACTGACTGTGTATCACCTCTGAGGACACCTGAGATTGATTTAACGCTGGGTGACCCACTGGGGCTATGGGCTCAGACATGGCCGTGGCCACCAGAAAACACAGGCTATCATGTCACTTCCCTTACAGGAAGCCGCCTCAGGCCAGGCAGAGAAATATTACACTCGGGGATGAGGTCCCCGGATTTCGCCCAAGAATGGCCAATCATTTCCCCACAGTCAGTCCTGTCAAAAGGAATGCACCCGGGGCCTCTCATCAGGCACCTGTCGCTGACACTGATAGCCCTTCCACATGGTAGCTCAGGGGCCCTCTAAATAAACATGCCTCCTGCTGCTGTCCCAGCCACCGGCCACGTCCCGGGCTGCCCAGGTCGCCTCTTTGGCTCCGTCTGTGAGGAGGAGGAAGTAAACAGGCTCCCTGTCCTCCGGCTCCCTGTCTTCCTCTCTTCCTACAGGAGATCCTCCTGGCTCAGGAAACTCGGGCCCCAACGGCCAAAGTGGGGGCTGGGAGCGCTGCTAGCAGCAGGACGTTAAAACTCCCAGAAAGAGTGCAATCTCTGTTCCCTGCAGTGAGTGTCCGGCTGCATTTCTGCCATGTCGCTCACGTCCACACCAGACACACGGATTACAATGGGGGAACCGGTGTCAAAAAAAGCTGGGCTTACATCCATGTTCTGCCACTCCCAGGCAGAGTGGCCTAGGGTGAGTCACCTCACCTCGCTGACAAAGGTTGCTTCATCGGTTAAATGGAGAATAAGAATTCCTACCTCGCCCTAACTGGTTGGCTCAACGGATAGAGCGTTGTCCTGAGGACTCGAGGGTCCCAGATTTGATTCAGGTCGAGGACATGTACCTTGGTGGTGGGCACATTCCCAGTGGGAGGCATGCAGGAGGCATCTGATCGATGTTTCTCTCTCATCGATGTTTCTAACTCTCTATCCCTCTCCCTTCCTCTCTGTAAAAAATCAATAAAACATACTTTAAAAATAAAGAACTCCTACTTCACAAGGCTTTGGGGTGAGGAATAAAAGCATCAAAGGAAGGGGTTTGTACAAGATCACCTGATTAAAGACTAGGACCAAGTGTCTATTAGACATCTTGTGCTGGTTTCCCCTTTTTCCACACCTCGCTTCCTTTTTCTTTTTTTGTTGTTAATCCTCACCCAAGGATATTTTCTCACTGGTTTTTAGAGAGAGTGGAAGGGAGAGACAGAGAAACATCGATGTGAGAGAGACAACACATCGATTGGTCGCCTTCACACATGCCCCTCCCAGGGACAGGGATCCAGCCTGCAACTGAGGTACATGCCCTTGACCGGAATCAAACCCGTGATCCTTCAGGCCCAAGGCCCCGTGACCCTTCTTTGCACTGAGCCAAACAGGCTAGGGCCTTATTTTTTTGGGAGGGGGTTGGGGGAGGGCGGAGGTAAGAATGCCATAAAGGAATCTGATTTGACTTTGTGTATCTCTCCCCCTTCCTCTGAGGGACGCCCAGAAGAGAAGCTACTGACCTCTTGTAGGTGTATCCAAAGATGATGCCAGCGCCGATGGCAATGATGATCACTATCATGCCCATGCCCAGCACATTGCCTGCCAAGGACAGGACACACAAGGCCCCCGTTAGCCATGCCCCGGACAGTGAGCAAATATTTCTTCATGAACCCCACAGAAGGGCAGGGGAGGAGCAGTCATACCCAGGATCCCCAAGTCCTTTTTCTCCTTGGAGTTCCCCTGCACCCGCTGGACGATTCCAATCACGGGCTGCACAGTGGCGGCCTGGCTCCGGACGGACAGGGAATTGGCAGGAGCCAGCAGCTGCACCTCATCTCCACTTGGCACTTCAAACGCCTGCTCAGCTTCTGTGGTGGAGGCTGGCAGGCCCGGGGCACTAGTTTCTGGAGGGGAAGTGGAAAACAACTCTCAGCAGAGCGGGTCTGGGTGAATGCCACAGCCCAACCTTCCTTAGCATGTGTTTAGCGGCGGGGAGATGAGAGATCCAGCTCAGAATGACCCCCCCCCACACACACACACACACACACACTAAAATCAAACTCCCCTTTGGGCAAGCCCAGGCCTGCGAGGGAAGGCCACACCATCGCTGGGACCAGGCCAGGGTGAGGGGAATCCCGCCTCCCACGTCTTCATCTGTTCAAATCCTTGCTATATCTTCCAACACCCAGCTCCATCCTCTCCAAACGTCACCCACGACTGCCCTGGGCAGCTCACACATGTATGGAGCCCACGCTGTGTGTGTATCAATTCCCCGGGTTACATGTTTACACGTATCCATTGGACCCTAGCAAAGGGGTCTTTGCAGCCTCAGGAGCAACAAGCCTGCTGCGCCCTAGAATCTGAAAACCTGGCATTCAACACTGAACGCTGCCATTCATTGCCTCCCTGTGTCACTTCTCGGAGGCTCAGATCCCCCAAATAACTTCTTCCCTGGAGGGGTGGGAATTGGGGGGCTTGAGCCTAAGATAACCCCACAGCAGGGCATCCACAAACGTCCAGTCCAGGCGGAACGGATCGCCAAGGGCGCGTCGGGGGCCCGGCCCCAGGGGAGCGAGCCCTCCCGCCGGGAACTCCCGGCCGCGGGACTGGGCCTCGCCCCCTTCCGTTGTTTACAAGGCGCTCGCGGAAGCGGAGCTCAGGCCGGGCCGGCGGCAGCCAATGGGCTTGGGGCGCCGCGGGCCTGGAGACAGTCCCGACCAATCAGAGGGAGCGGGGCCGGCAGGAACGGCC
>PVJN01050313.1:0-14890 GCA_004026805.1 Lasiurus borealis
ACTGAGGAGCCGCAGCCTGCAGCCCCGTTTGAATAAGGCTGCTCTGTGGAATGCAGGGCCCTCTTTTGTGTGCTCATTGGTTTGAAACAAAAGCGAGCGGAGTGGCCCACAAAGGGGCCGGGGGAGGGGAGGGCGGCAGCCAATGGGCTCCTGGGAACGGCCGGCCGGCCGGGGTTTGGGGGCGCTCGGCAAGGCTGCCGCGGCCTGTGTGGATGGGATCTGCTCGCAGGAGTCCTCCAGGTCGTTTCCTAATCCCGATGTACAATGTGGAGTTCATCCCCCAGATGGAACCACTCCGGCGCCCTCTCTAGCCCTGCGCCGTCTGGCACAGAAGCCGGGCCCTGAGCACTGGGACGGCACACCAGCTGGGTGGGGGTGTCCTGTGCGTGTGGAACGCACCCCGGGTTCCCTGGACGTAGTGTAAAACTGGGCAGACGATCAAAACTCGCTACAGTTTTTTTTATGGCGATGCCATGTAGAAATGGTCAGATCGGGGACATACCGGGCCATCACAAATCTCTCCTGAAACTGATGTCAGCCGTTCCCTCTTGTCCTCTTTGAAATATGGCTCCCAGAAAGTCTGGCATTGCCTCTGTGGCCTGTGTTTTCTCTCCACGGGACAGTACTGCTCTAGGCTAATTGCTCTCCATTGTTTCTCCCTCCCTCCTCCCCCTTCCTGACAGATATACCTCTGATTATCTGACCCTTTTAAAGAGCATGCCCATCTCTGTCTGTTTGCCAAAAACATTCTGGGTGCCTTCTGCCCGTAAAGCACGAGGTTGGAGTCTGTGGGGACCCCAAAATGAATCAATCAGACACGTGGGTCAGAGGCGGAAGGCGCTGAAGGACCTGAATGGCTCCTTAAGAAGTGGGGTCACTGGTTCAATTCCAGGTCAGGGCACGTGCCCCGGGTTGCAGGCTCAACGATCCCCAGTAGGGGGGGGCGTGCAGGAAACAGCGGATTGATGACTCTCTCATCACTGATATGTCTCTCTCCCTCCTTCTCCCTTCCTCTCTGAAATCAATAAAAAGGAAAAGAAAACCAAAGGGAAAAAGAAGTGAGGTCAAGAGAGCTGGTCCCCCGGGGACCGACGGGGAGCATGGTCCCCTGCCCTCCCGGGCTCGGCCACCCCGCTGACGGGTCCATCCCAGCAGTTCGATGCTTCCTTTCCCCTCTGCCCTGAAGTGGCCCTCCTGCTTCCTTCGGCTTGTCTTCCTGGAGACACTCACCCCGCCCCCCGGCTATCCCTCTACATCCCAGCTTCCTCTTCCCTCCCCGGGGACTGCGAGAGAGGAGCCTGTGAGAGGGGAGAAGCGACTGCAGCTCCTGACCCCCCGCCCACCCTTCCCAGGGCCAGGGCTCCAGTGTGTGCAGTCGGGGCAGGTCCGCAGAGAGGGGTGTGGGAGATGCAGAAGAAGCGCATGCATCGCGTGGACTCGCAACGGTCACTTTCCTCCGAGTTAAGGGCATCGTGGTCAGCACTGTGACTAGGACAGGGTTTCCACCCGGGAGCTATTCCGCCCCTTGTTTGGGGGGGCGAGGGGGTGCATTTGGGTGCATTTGGCAACATCTGGAGACGTTTCTCATCTTCAGCACCTGGAAGGCGACGCTACGGCATGAAATGCGTAGAGAGGTCAAAGGGCGCGGCTAATGATCCTTTAACTCACAGGACAGCCCCATCAACCCCCTCCCCCCCCCCCAAAAAAAGGGAGAGAATCCTCCAGTCCACAGCGCCCATCATATCCCGGGGCTGCAAGACTCCGGGACACAGAGGAGACCAGCACCACCACCCCCTCGCCAGAGCCCGTGCTCATCTCTGGCATCGACGCGCACCCCTCCCTCCTCAACAACATCTCCCAACCAGCACCTCCCCACACCTCCCCGGGAGCGGGTCCAGGAAAAGCTGAGGGATCAGGACGAGGCGCACCGCTGGGAGGAGACGCGCAGGACAAACACGATTACATCAATTAGCCCCGCTAATTACCGAGCGGCGAACGCGGCACCTGGAGCCACAGCTGGGGCTGCCCAAAGCCGAGCAAACATCACCCCCACTCCCGGCGGGCGGGCTCCGGCAGGCCGACCTGCTCTGCTCCTCCGGCCTTCCTCTGGCAAGGACCCGGCGGAGGAAAGATGAAGCCGTAAATCACCGCCCCCTGGAGGTGGCCCCGATGCCCTGGGCGCCCCGGGCGCACCTGCACCCCCCTTTCTCCAGGGCAGCGGTTCTCAACCTTCCTAACGCCGCGACCCTTTAAGACAGCTCCTTATGGGGTGGTGACCCCCAACCATAACATTATTTCCGTTGCTACTTCATCACTGTAATCCTGCTACTGTTATGAACTGTCATGTAAATATCTGATAGGCAGGATGTATTTTCGTTGTTACAATCTGAACATAATTAAAGCATAGGGACTAATCACAAAAACAATATGTAATCATATATTGTGAAATATTTCTTTCTAATGACAAATAAATGAAATGTTGTCTTGAATTGTGGTGTAGCATGGGCAACAGTCTTCCTATGACAACAGTAAACTACACTGCTACACTTTGCTATACCGAGGAGCGGGGTGTTGGTTCCTAAGACCATGGGAAATAGGTGTTTTCTGATGGTCTTAGGCGACCCCTGTGAAAGGGTCGTTCGATCCCCAAAGGGGTCGCAACACACAGGTTGAGAACCGCTGCTCAAGGGCATCTGTTCCCACAAGAGGCGGTTGCTCCAGGCAACAAAACTTCTCAGGCCGAGGTCCCTCCCGGCCTCCCAGCCTGCGGACTTTTGCAACTCACTCAGGCCCCTGGCCCTGAGAGCAGCCTTCACCGTACTGGTCGGGAGATGTCCAAAAAGGATGCCCCACCCCCCTCCGCCCCGGCCTCTGCGTTAACTGCCTCCCTGCTCTGTTCCTCGGGACCTAAGAGGATTCTTTCTGCCTCTTGATCTGGAAGCCGCCATTAGTCCTCTGAGGCTCTCCCACCAGCACCCACAGCCCTGAGTCCACGGCTGTGGCCTCCCCGGGGGATCGGGACTCGCCAGGGGCCCACTGAGCTGGTGGACTCACCAGGCCTCCCCTACCCCCCAGGACATGCCCCCCTCCCCAGTGTCTTGTATCCATTGGTTATGCTTATAACCATGGGTTTGAACTCTATATCCAGTCGTTTGTTTTTCTCCATTTCTTTCATTTGTGATTTGTTACTTTGTCTCCACATTTTCGCTGCTTCCCTGAGTTGGTAGAGTAGCTCTGTGTGCTAGGTGTCCTATAGGGCCCCATAGCTCCACATTCCCAGTTACCTGAGGTAGGCTCTCTTTTTTTAAAAAATATATATTTTATTGATTTTTTACAGAGAGGAAGGGAGAGGAATAGAGACTTAGAAACATCAATGAGAAGCAAGCATCAATCAGCTGCCTCCTGCACGCCCCCTCCTGGGAATGTGCCTGCAACCAAGGTATATGCCCTTGACCTGAATCAAACCTGGGACCTTTCAGTCCACAGGCCGATGCTCTATCCACTGACCCACACTGGTTTTGGCTGAAATAGACTCTCTCTCTCTCTTTTTTTAAATATATCTTATTGATTTTTTACAGAGAGGAAGGGAGAGGGATAGAGAGCTAGAAACATTGATGAGAGAGAGAGAGACATTGACCAGCCATCCGCCTGCAAGTCAATGGGGTGGGGGTGGGGGGGAGGAAACATATATACTACTATTTGTAATACTTTAAACAATAAAAAAAAAACAGTCAACAACAGTGTAATAACAACAAATGGTGCCAGATGGATATTGGAAATTATTGGGCTGGGGTTGGGGGGGGAAAGGTGGACACTTTGCACAGTATATGATTGTCTAACCACTGTGCTGTACACCTAAAACCAATCCTATGTAATAAAAGCCTAATATGCAAAGTGACCAAATGGTAGAACAACTGGTGGAACAACCAGTCACTATGATGTGCACTGGCCACCAGGGGGCAGACGCTCAACGCAGAAGCTGCCCCCGGCTCACAGGTCCCAGACCAGCCAAGGCAGGTGTCAGCTGCCTCTCTCCCCCCCATCACCCCACCAGTCACCCCACAGATTGGTCCTGATCACCAGCGGAGGCCTAGGGACTCTACTACCTATGCATGAATTTCATGCACTGGGCCTCTGGTACAAAATAATACTGAATGTAAGCTATCATTGAAAAATTAAATTTAAAAAAATATTTATTTAAATGGTCCTTAACCCCCACATAGTTCCCTGCAGCCTCTTGCCCTGTTTCCTTTCTCTCTGTATCCTGTGCCACGCCCAGCGTTAAGGACTTGTTTGCACACTGGATGGTATCTGTCTCCCGCCTTCGAACATACCTTGCCTAAGGGCAGGGCCTCGCTCGGCTTATTTATGGCTAACGCTGCAGCAAGCAGAGCGCCTAGCACACGAGGAGGTTCTGAAAAAGAGTCAGTTGGCTGAATCAAGTCCTCATCCTTCTCTCCAAAAGCAAAAAAATAAAATAAAATAAAAATAACGTCTCTGCTGCGCTCTATTTTCATTCTAGAGCATTTCTGCAAGCGTCTCCCTGCCCTCTACCTCCAGGGCACCAAGGACTTTTACACAGAACACACTGGCTCCGTGGGTTAGAAGGACACCATAATTTGTCTTTTGGAAAAACTGGGAATTTTCTCCGAGGGGAAATTCCTGCGTTCCTGGTGGCTGGAACGCGTTGCCTAAAATGCCCCTAAATTTTTAACAAGTGGCTGCTTTTTCACATCTCCCGTGTCCGGCACTTCCTCCCAGAAACACAAGCTGAGCCGAGCAGTGAGAGAGGACTGGGCTGAGGTGGGAGGGAGGGCAGCTGGAGCCTCAGCCAGGAGAGGTAGGGGCTCCAATCAGTGGCTGACAAGGACCCTGCCCGCCTGAGGGCACCCAGGACACTCACCAAGGGGAGGTCCAGCTGACCTTCCCTTCAGGAACTTTACACCCGAGGGCCCTCCAAGCAAAGGGCTGATGGGTGGTGGCCTTGGGTCAACAAGTCCATTCAGGTCTAGCACCGCCTGGGGGAGTGCCCTGGGCATGGGGTGGGCTCTGTGCTCTCCGCAGGTATCTGGGGACCCTCCCTCTTCATTCCTGGTCCAGACACCAGATCTGCTGGTCACGCCACGGAGGTGTTTTTAGAGTGTGGTAATATGTAAGCCGGAGTCCTTAGGGTTTAGATGCAGGGGACATTGGTGGGAGGAAAACTTGGAGTAACAGGAGAACTTGAAAAATTTAAAGAAACTCTGTCCTTTCAAAGAAAGCCAAAAATAGTATTTGCACTTCAGTCTGCATTCCTTGGGAATGCTTCGAAAACTAATTGAGATAGTGGCTCTTGCCCGGCCGGCGTGGCTCAGTGGTTGAACGTCAACCTATGAACCAGGAGGTCACAGCTCGATTCCCAATCAGGGCACATGCCCGGATTGTGGGCTCAATCCCCAGGGTGGGGCGTGCCAGGGGCAGCAATCGATGATGCTCTCTCATCACTGATGGGTCCATCTCTCTCTCTCTCTCCCTCTCCCTCTCTGAAGTTGATAAAGTATATAAAAATGATGGTGGTTCTAGTCCTAAGCTTTGCATCCGAGATCGCCTGTCCACCTTTGTGTTACTCTGGTCCAGGAGCCGTGCCCTTGGAAAAGAATTTGGACCTCGAAGGATAGAGGGGGGCACATAAGCCTCTCTCCTTGGGGGAAGGGCCACCTTCAGGGGAGGTCAGGGTCACGCCCCTGCTTTGCGCTGGAACAATACTTCATGCCCCAGATCCACCATCTGATCGCATCTCCTTGGAAAACTCAACCAAGCACGGAAAGTGTCATCCCAACTGCTGCTCTCCAAGAAGTGGAGGGAGACTGTCTGCTTAACAAAAAGCCTCCTTAAAATATGACAAAGTAGGCCAAAGTAGGTTCACTGTGGTAATAGAAATAAGTGACATAATCTACACGAATAAAAGAGTAAGATGCAAATTGACTGTACCTTCGCAACACCCACCAGCCAATCAGAAGTGGGTATGCAAATCAATCCAACAAAGATGGTGGGTTAATTTGCATACGCAGGCACCAAGCAGCTAAGCCTCTGGGCAGCGTGGGAAGGCGGAAAGGCAGCTCCAGCGGGAGCCAAGGCAGTGCTGGCAGCCAGGGGAAGGAAGGCCCATTCTTTCACGAATCTCCATGAATTGGGCCTCTAGTAATGAATAAATAGTAATACAAGGATAAACTGTAAACCTACGTTTGCTCTCCCTTGCATACAGATATACAACTACTTTCTTTTTTTAATATATATTTTTATTGATTTTTTTTACAGAGAGGAAGGGAGAGGAATAGAGAGTCAGAAACATCCATCAGCTGCCTCCTGCACGCCCCGCACAGGGGATGTGCCCACAATCAAGGCACATGCCCTTGACCGGAACCGAACCCAGGATCCCTCCGTTTGCAGGACGACGCTCTATCCACTGAGCCAAACCGGTTTCAGCTACATCTACTTTTTTAATACAAAGAATCCTCTTTAGAGCATACCTTTGGCTAAAGTCCAAATGAACAACTGCCAGGATAAAAATGAAATCTTTTTTTTTTCTTTTCTGGAAAGCAGGAGAGTGGTTCGTTTCTCAAAACAACAACAAAAATACATGATCATTTCAATGAAAATTTTTTTAAAAAGCCATGGGCCGGGACCAGTTTGGCTCAATGGATAGAGCGTTGGCTTGTGGACTGAGAGGTCCCAGGTTTGATTCCGGTTAGGGGCATTGTACATTGCTTGCAGGCACATCTCCACTGTGGGGCATGTAGGAGGCGGCTGATCGATGTCTCTCTCTCATCGATGTTTCTGACTTTCTATCCCTCTCCCTTCCTCTCTGTAAAAAATCAATAAAATATATTAAAAAAATAAAATAAAATAAAAGCCATGGGAGAAAGGGGGAAAGTCATCAAATAAACCAGGCCAGGGGTGAGGATGGCAACCTCGAACAGATGGGCGAGAACTGACGCCTGAGTTTGCTGACCCTCTGAGTACAGGGGAAATCATCATGATGACCACTGGCCCCTCCCATTCGAAGAGGCAAAGACAAGAGTCAAGTACAAAGGAACCCGCACGCCCGGCCTGGGTCACCGGCTCCTCCAGGGTGGCCGAATCGCCAAGTCTGAGCCCTCAGTGTTGCAGCCACAGAAAGAGGCTGATGGGCATCCAGGGAGGAGCAGCGAGAAGCGAGCCCAAGGCCAGGCCGGCGGGTTCAGAAGAATCTCTGGAATGGGTGTCCTGGGGTGTCGGAAGCTTGGGGGTTGGCCCGGGGAAGGAGGAGGAACTCCAAACTGCATTCCCTCCTGCCGGGGCAGCTCCCCGGGGACCGGGTTTGGAAGCCATTCCGGTTGGCACGTGGGCGGGCGGCCGCAGCAGCCAGCCCCGCTTCCCGCGGGCCGGGCAGACCCCAGGCTCGCAGACCCCTCCTGCGGTTCCCCGTGCCACCCCCGGGCGGCCTGGCAGGGCCAGCTGGCTCCCCTGGGCTGCATCACGAGCAGCTGCAGGCCACCCTGCCTGCCTGCGAGGCCATGGTCCCAGCTCCCACCCTGCCCGCGGCCCCCTCCTCGCAGGCGCCACTGCCCTGCTGCCCGCCCCCCCCAATTCCTTCCTTCCTCGGCCCCGCTCCGCCAAGTGTGGGTCCCCACCCACCCGGCAGCGCCACCCTCACACGGACACGTTCCCTAATCCGCTGGCAAAGGCACGGCGAGCCCACAAAGCCCCGCTGTCACCACCTCGGAGCCCAGCGCGGCGGTGGCGGCCCGATGAGAGACCTGCGGAGCGAGCAGAAGGTCTCCCATCCTCACCCCATCCGTTCTGCCCGGCTCCGTCCTTCTCCCCGCGGATCACCCAGTCCGCCTGAGGAAGGCCAGGTCTTCCGGGGTCCTTCGGTTTCTCCCCCCGAGCCTCGGAGCGGGGCTGCCCTCAAAATAAAAGCGAACGAACCGCGCGGGAAAGGGCCGAGACCACCGTCGTGGATGCGCATGGGCTGGGAGGGCGGTCCAGCTCCCATCCACCCATGCAATGGACAGGGAGCGTGAAACGCACAAGCACACATGACCTGGAACTGTCTCCATGCCAACGAGGGACACCCCTCCCGGGCCACACAGACCACCGTTCCCCATCCGAGCCAGGGCGATGCCCCCTTCACGCCAGCCGAAGAGCGGATTTCCGTCTTCAAGAGCAGGGACCGGGGAGGCGCACCCTCTTTGTGTCCCAGAGTTGAGGTGCAGCAGCTTCGACGAGTGAGAGAGCGAGCGAGCAGGTTTTGTTTTGTGTGTGTTTTTTTCAGATATAATAAAAGAAGTTATATGACTTTAATTAAATGCCCTTATGAAAAGGGTGAAAGACGTGGAGAGGCTGCGTTTGGTGCCGCGGGCACATTTTCCAGCGCACTGCGGAGCGTCTGCATCCGTCCGCCCCGGGCGCTTTTTAATGCACAAATAAATCCGCACCTGACGTGCTGACAGATGATTATGCAGCGTGGCCGCCAACGAAAGTAAACACAGGGGCAAGTTTTAACCTCGCGCCGTCCCCGAGCGAGCGAGCGAGGGAGCGAGTGTGCCCCGCGGGGGCCACTCCGGTGCCCGGGCTGCTGGCAAGGAAGGCTCTCCTCCAGTGGGCATCTCCTCGCCCTGGACACAGGCTGCCTCCTCCCATCGGGCCTCAGCCAAGGCGACAGGAGGCAGCTGAGGGAGGGGACGGGGGACGGAGAGGGAGCCCACCCCCCTGGGGTGCTCCCCACGCACCCTGCCTCCCTCCCATCCTGTTTACCCTGCGGCCCGAAGAACCGCAGGCTCCGGCGGCACAGCGGGCGCCTCCGAGGCCGGCCGGCCAGGGCGCTCCGGGGTCTGCCGGCCGGAGGAGCCGGAGGCTCTGCCCAGGGACAGCCGGCCAGGTGCTCCTCCCGCTCTGCCTGCAGCACAAGAGGCAGGGAGCTCCCACAGAGCTCAGGGGGACGAGGTGCAGGGGGTCCCCTACTGTGGACCTTCAAGGAGGAGCGTGCCGAGACCAGTGTGGCTCGGTGGATGGAGCGTCGGCCTGAGGACTGAAAGGTCCCAGGTTCGATTCCGGTCAAGGATGTGTATCTTGGTTGCGGGCACATCCCCAGTAGGGGGCGTGCAGGAGGCAGCTGATCGATGTCTCTTTCTCATCAATGTTTCTAACTTTCTATCCCTCTCCCTTCCTCTCTGTAAAAAATCAATAAAATATGTATACAGTATTAAAAAAAAAAAAAGAAGGAGGAGCGTGCAAATCAGCGTGTGGCAAGGCATCTGTTGGAACGGCTTGTCTCCTGTGGCTTTAGTTATGGTGGGGGGCAGGGGGGTTGGGGGGAGAAGGGGGTGCAAAGGGACACTCCAAACCCAGAGTCTGGGCTGCCCTGGCCTGGCTCACGCAGGGGGCTAGGGCTCATTCTTCCTGTATCCCCTCTCTTCACGCTGCGTGGCTATGACCAGACTTCTTCCGAAGACCAAGGCTTTTTTCCATCTGTATAATCTACCGTATTTTCCGGCGTATAAGACAACTTTTTAAGTCAGGAAAATCTTCTCAAAACTCAGAGGTCGTCTTATACGCCGGGTGTCATCTTATAGGACAAGTATATCCCAAACTCTGTATTTTAACTGGAAAAGTTTGGGGTCGTCTTATACGCCCAGTCGTCTTATACGCCGGAAAACACGGTACCTTGGCCCGGGTTGGGCTAGGCAGGGGGAGGACAGTCCTACAATGGAAGGGTGTTCTCCCACCAACCCCTTCCTCTTACCCTCTTACCCAGGGGCTGAGAGAGCAGAGGATCCGTCCTGCCTCTGTACCAATACCGCTATCGCTGGTATAACTTACTGGCTATTGGCTACAAACTATACACTAAGTACTTTCATATATGATCTCATTTCATCTCCAGAATCTATTTTAAAATTGATTTTGAAAGGGGGGGGGGGGAGGAGGGAGGGAGAAGGAAACAGAAAAAGAGAGAAAATATATATATCCATTTGTTATTCCACTTACTTATGCATTCGCTGGTTGATTCTTTTATGTGCCCCAACCGGGGATCGAACTGGCAAACTTGGTATATTGAGAGGATGCGTTCATCAGCGGAGCTACCCGGCCAGGGCTCTCTCCGGACTTAGAACCCATCGATTATTACCACTAATGTGAACAGCCATCCATGCTTCATCCTGTGAATCCCGTTCACAGTAGGCCCCTCCGTTTACAGCTGAGGAAACTGATGCTTAGAGAGCGCAGGTTATTGGGCCCAAGGAATCTGTAACATTCGCTGGCTCTCCCAGGGACAGCCCGGCTTAAGTACAAAGAAGCAACCCCATCAACCTTTAACAAAACCGAGCGCATATAACTCAAATACAGGGAAGATCAATCAATTACGGCCACTGAATAAATATTCTTTTTTTTTTTCTCCTCAATGCATGAAGTTTGGAGACAAACATATTTTTATTTTTTAATTTATTTTTTTAAATATATGTTATTGATTTTTTTTTACAGAGAGGAAGGGAGAGGGATAGAGAGTTAGGAACATCGATGAGAGAGAAACATTGATCAGCCGCCTCCTGCATGCTCCCTACAGGGGATGTGCCGCCAACCAAGGTACATGCCCTTGACCGAAATCGAACCTGGGACCCTTCAGTCCACAAGCCGACGCTCTATCCACTGAGCCTAACCGGTTTCGGTGACAAACATATTTTTAAATCGACAAGAAAATGTGGGCGCAAGGAGATGTGATCAAATACAGAAATACGGACCGTTTGATTCTGCTTTGCCCCCTGCTCCTAGGAAGGACCTGCGAGTTGGGGTCCGCACACCCTCGGCTTCTCCTGCCAACAGCCAAGGAGCCGCTGGCTGCTCCCCAGCAGACCATCCGTCCAGCACGCACATATCCGTCTGTCTCCTGAGTGTGGGGGGGTACCCGCCGATCCATAAAGCCACGCCCAACGCCCATCAAGGCCCCAGCCTCCCTGGTAGTGAGAACTAGAGCCACGGGCTGAGGGTCCCCTCCTCCGCCACACGGTGCCTGACTGCGAGCCTGGAGCAGTCACACCACGTCGCCAAGGTCCTGCGAGATCCACTCCGGGGAGCGTGGGGTGGAGGGAGGCCTGATGCTCTGCTCCGAGAGGCGGGGTTTGGGCGCCCAGCGCCAGGATGTAGTGGTGACGGACGTGTCCTGTGTCTGGTGTGGAACTGAGGCCAGCCTCGCAAAATCTGGGACGTGGTCCTGGCCGTGAAGTCTCCGGACCTGGCTTCCCCACCCTCACGCAGATGCTGACCTGCTGCAATCTGTTTCCAATCAGGCCCTTTTCGGCTTTCGGCGATCCGGGCTGATTTCTTGCAGGAAGAACGCAGAGGGATCGAGGGTTCCGTACAAAACCCCCGTCTCTGGTTCTCGGAAGGGATATACTCTGTCTTCTGGGCTGGATTTTTTTTTGGGGGGTGGGGAGAAAGGGAGGGGGTTTGCCTTTATTAATTTGAACTTTTTCTTGCAATACGACACAGACCAGGAAAACGCACCTCTCCCGAGAGGACAGCTCACGCGTTTCCTCGAAGTAAACCCATCTACGTAGCCAGTATTCTCATCAGGAAACAGGACCCGTTACCAGTATTCCCAGAAGCCTTTGCTGCCATCCCCTTCACCCAAGGGCAGCACAATGCTAACCTCTGACGCCAGAGATGAGCTTTGCCTGCTTCTGAGCTCTGTATGCAGTGATGCCCGGTCTAGGTATCAGCTCTATCTATGTATTTACATTTCATTCCACGTTTCACTAGCCAGATTCAGCTACCCTGCTGTGCAGAGCGGTAGCTCATTCACTGTTCGCCGCTGCACAGTCTTCCATGGAACACGCCCCCGTTTATGTAAGCATTCCACGGTGGACAGGCATGCGGGTGCCTCCTCTTGGGGGGCCATTTCCAAAAGGGGTGCTACCTATCAACGTTCCCGGAGAGACCCCTGGCTGAGATGGGAACCCATATTTGTTGGGTAGACGGCGCTGCTCATGAAACATGGAGATGTTCGGCTCTCGTCGATGCCACCAGTTTTCCACAGCGGTCATATCCATGAGAATGGCTGAACTGAACTCCCAGCCAATGGTCACCCAGAGATATACCATATTTTCCAGCGTATAAGACGACCCCAACGTTTCCAGTTAACATACGGAGTTTGGGATATACCCGCCCTATAAGACGACACCCGGCGTATAAGACGACCCCCGACGTTTCCAGTTAACATATAGAGTTTGGGATATACCCGCCCTATAAGACGACACCTGGCGTATAAGACGACCCCCGACTTTTGAGCAGGTTTTCCTGGGTTAAAAGGCCGTCTGATACCCCGGAAAATAGGGCAAGCTGCAGGAGAAGTCAGAGAAGAGGAAGGAGAAGGGTGCGTGGGGGTGTCTTCCGTTCTGAAATGATTGCGCAGCAGACGGAGAGCAAGAAGCCCTGGTATTTGCCTCCCTGCCTGACCCGGGGGAAATGATTGCCGACAGGCCATCGGGAAGGTCAAGGGCACAGCTGGAGCCAGCCTTTTGAACTCCCGGCCTCTTGACCCCGCCTCGGAGACTCGGATTCCTGGAAACCAGCGGCCGCGTCTCCGTCGTCCCTGACGCGGGATCCTCTGAGGGGAGGCGTCTGGCATTTGGGTTGGGATCCCCCTTAGCCTGAACCCTGCAACCCCCCCGCCCCGGGCGGACAGTAACTAGAATCAGGCCCAGCGGGCCAGGCGTGGTGGGGATCAGGGCAGGGGTGGTGGGGATTCGGCGAAATGGAGAGCGAATGTCCGGTCTCGGAAGGACATGGATGACTCGGCGTGTGGATGTTCGCCATATGGGGATGAGGAGCCCACGGCCGCCAGGTTTTCTGAGCTTTCAAGGAAAGCTGGGAAAAGGGATTTTTTTAGATATGAGAGGTGGCAATTTGTGATGTTGGCAAGTAACTTGAAAAAAAAAAAAAAAAAACAGTGGCCGAGACCGGTGTGGCTCAGTGGATAGAGCATCAGCCTGTGGATTGAAAGGTCCCAGGTTCGATTCCGGTCAAGAACATGTACTTTGGTTGTGGGCACGTTTCCAGTGGGGGGCGTGCAGGAGGCGGCTGATTGATGTCTCTCTTTCTCATTGATGTTTCTGACTCTCTATTCCTCTCCCTTCCTCTGTGTAAAAAATCAATAAAATATATTATAAAAAAAAACAGTGAAGGACCAGATCCCCCCACCCCCCGCGGACCACCGTCTCTGGTTTCCAGGGACCCAACCCGTCACACGCACAGTAGGAGCTTTCGGTGGCGGCACAGGCCAGACCTGGAGGAGACCAGTAACGCGGGGAGCGTGGGCACGCGCCAAAGGCCTGCTCTGAGGGCTCCCCCTCCTGCAGGGCCCCCCTCTGGCTACCCTGAGTCAGCACGGAACCTGAGGCCCTCCCATCGCACGCACCTCGCCACGGGACCTCACACCAGGGGGAGACCTGCCCCGCTGTCCTCTCCTCCCCACCTGGCTGCACCCAGGAAGGAAGCACCACTTCCCGAAAAGCCGTTGATCCTGGGAAGCAGTCAGTCCCACGCCCGCCGATGGGATGTGCTCCTATTGGCCCGTCTCCAAGCACCATGTTCGTGGCCTGGCCGGGCCACTGCGTCTCTGAAAGCGGTCAGTCATCTTCTTTTCTATTTCTCCCACCAGCGTTAGGCATCGCTGCCGTCTCCCTGCCTCTGCCTCATCATTCTCTCCATCCAACTGCCCACCCAGAAAACACCTCTCTCTCTCCCTCTCCACCCCCCACCCCCCTCTCACACACACACACTCACCAATTCCAAGAGTGAATCTAGCCACAGCCAGGAAGCGGACCCTGTCCGAACTATCGATCCTGGCCTCACCACCCCCTTTCTGGTCGCCAGCTCGGCTGGGCGCCTGGTGGATACTCGGTCAGTGCCTGTCCGCTGTCCCGTGGTCCCCAAGACAAATTAGCCAAGTCCCCTGTGCGCCCTTGGAAAAGGAGCCGCCGCACATGCGCTGACCACGGCTGAGCCACCTGGCCCCCCCTCGCAGGCAGGTGGAGATAGGACTCCCCAGACAAGGCAAAGAGGCACAAAGAGGTGGGGGACCCCCTTGGGCAAAGGGCATCAGCGGGATGAGAGGGAGCCACAGCCTGTTCCGGATCACCAGCTCCCAAAACCTGCGTGGGCCTGCCTCCCGGGCGGCCACGTGCCCTCTGGCGGCCGCGGTCATCGTTTTGTGCATGAATGACCCCAGGAAGCGCTTGGTGAACAGAAACACGGACCTGCCACCGGGTCCTGGGCTAGTGGGGTTCTCCCAGCAGCCCTGGAGGGCTCGGAGGAAGAGACCCGGCAGGACCGATCACTCAGACAGGAAATGCTCGTTCGCCTCTGCGCTCTGCCTCTCCTCCTGTTCCGTCCTGCAGCTCCGTCCCGGGATGCCATGCACACCCCGCCGACCGCTTCTGGGGGGCAGACAGCGGCTGCCACGTGGGGAACATCTCCCAGTCACTTCCGCTTGGAGCAAGCAGATCTCTATGAGGACAAGAAGGGCGTCTCTCCAACAGAGAAACGCCATTTACACAGCATCTCTGCCCGTCTCGCTATGAGGACGCCCTGTTTCATTCAATGTATTAAAGATGGCGTCGCCCCCACGGCTGTGATTGCACAGAACAGAGCAGCAGTGAACAGATGAGAGCGGGCCAGGAGGCGCCCTAAAGCGTTCCCCAGGATCAGACCAGGCCGAGGGTCCGAGCACCACGGGGGTGACCTGTGACCCCCGTGCTCCCGGGGGAAGGAGAGGAAGGAGATGACTGAGTGGAATGTGGGAAACAGCGGGTGGGTTGGAGCGAATCTCACACTTCCCCTTGCAGGGCTCCTAGGAGACACCCCCCTTCCTCCC
>PVJN01050315.1:0-14890 GCA_004026805.1 Lasiurus borealis
TTTTTTTAATAAAAAGATGATAATATGACCTTGCTTCCTTGTGTGGAGGAGGGTCTGGTTGCTTGGACATTTCAGGACCAAAGATCTCAGGGAGGGCTAGCGTGGCCGGAGAAAGTTTCATGACTAAGAGAAACACTGCCCCGTCACCATCGCCCTAGGAGCTTGATCTTATTCAGCCCTTCGCTGAGGTGGTGTCCGGGTCTGGGTGGGGTCACCAGGGGTCAGGCAGGACTCCAAGGCGTCCACGGGGAGGAGCGTCACCAGGCCTCGGTGTCGTCTGTCCGCACTGACGTCTGCTGAGACAGGCGTCGCCTGCTGGGCCCCTGCCCTTCGGTCCTCACGGGTCGTTACAGAACAAGTTTCCTTTCATCCACGTGCCCCTTCCCGTTGGGGGTTCTCTCCCTGGAATGCCGGGCTCCTCACAAGAGTCGTCCTGCTGTTTCTGTGACGTGCGGAGTGCGGGGAGGGGACTTTCTGCCACGATCGGGCCCAGCCCACAGCCACCTCTTCCCCGTGGTCTGGGGGCCTCCCTGGGGCAGGAGGAGGGCAGGGAGGGGACACATTCTCTCTGCCCTCGGCACACGGTCTGTGGCTCCGCTGCTGCCGGCTCTCTTTCTGGACCCGCCTCCATCGGCTCTCGCTGCTTCCTCTCCCTCTCCTTCTGCTCCTGTGAAAGAGAAGCTTGTTCTTGCTTTTTTTTTTTAAATGGCTGAAGGCAAAGATCCAATCGCGATGCTGTTTAGATTCTATTTAAGAGAGATAGAATCTCTCTTTTAAACTACCTGTTGTATAACAACCTGGAAATGAATTCTTATGCAACTGTTTAAACAAGATTTAAAAGTTGGGAGTGTCGCCTCGATCATCTGCAAGGGCCCAGACAAAATCTTTCTAGGGTTTGTTGGGCCAAAAAAGTTTGAAGACCAGCTACTCCGGAAATGAAAAGAAATCATTCTGGCCGAAACCGGTTTGGTTCAGTGGATAGAGCGTTGGCCTGGGGAGTGAAAGGTCCCAGGTTTGATTCCGGTCAAGGGCATGTATCTTGGTTGTGGGCACATCCCAGTTGGGGGCGTGCAGGAGGTGGCAGATCGATGTCTCTCTCTCATCGATGTTTCTAACTCTCTATCCCTTTCCCTTCCTCTCTGTAAAAAATCAATAAAAATATATTGAAAAGAAAAGAAATCATTCTGAATGGAAGACTTGCATTGGAGATGGATTTTGAAAAGTTAATTAAGCCCTAGCCGGTTTGGCTCAGTGGATAGAGCGTTGGCCTGTAGACTGAAGAGTCCCAGGTTGTGGGCTCGATCCCCAGTGTGGAGCATGCAGAAGGCAGTCAGTCAATTATTCTCCCTTATCACTGATGTTTCTATCTCTCTCTCTCTCTCTCCTTTCCTCTCCAAAATCCATAGAAATATTTTTTTAAATAATTAAAATTTAAAAATAAATATTAAATCAAAGACAAGCAATCAAACATCGCAGGGCGGAGAGGGCTGGGGGAAGAAGGCTCAGGCAGTGGGGTTCGGGCAGGAGTTCCAGAACCCGGAAACATTGCTTGGGGTCATCTTTTAACACACACGGCTCACCTCCTCCTCATCCCTCACACTGCGATGTAATGTGATTGATATCCCAAATGCACCAACTCCACTCACTGCACTGTGGTGTGAGAGGCGCTGTCTGTTGTTCAGACGTTCTCTGTATGCTTTTTTTTTTCTTTTCCAGAGAAAAGCTTTGCAAAAGCAGATTTCGGTCTAAAAATACGAATCCTTTCCTTTAGGAAATCACCCCTCCCTTCCTCTCACGTAGCTGAGGAAACGCGGCAGGCCTAACGGGGATGCTGTTGAGCAGAAAGGAAACCCCGCCAGCCACAAACAAGGTCCCTTCCAGAGTTCCCAGGAGCCAGGGAGCCGTGTCCAGATGATGGCCCCGGGGACGGGCCTCTGTCTCCTCCAGGTCAGGAGCCACCTTCAGTGCGTGAACCCAATAAAGGAACCACAGTGGAGGGAATGAAAGGTTGGACCGCGCTGAGTTTATTGGCATACATATAAAGGAGCGCGCGTTGTGTGATGTGAATTGAAACGGAGATGCGATGTGTTCTTGATGCAAGTGTGTCGGCTCGAGTGGCTGGGAGTGACTCTAAACCTGGGCCAGAGGTAGGCCCACCAACCACCACATTAAGGAAATAGCTTCCGGGGCACAACAAACAATGGGGAAGGGAATGCTGCTGTCAAAGACACCCCATCTTGAAGAATAAATGGGAAAGAATGGGCTTTTCTTCTTACCCAGGTCAGAGACTCAGGGTTTGTGAGGTCAGCCTTCCACACCCATTCCAAGCCTTGCGTGCCTTTTGCAATTTGCACGTCATCTTGCCTGGGGCGTGTGGTTAATTCAACGACAGATGCTAGGGAGGTCAGGTAGCAGCTCAAGCCGTTGCTCTTCTACCTGGAACTAGTCCAGTGAGCATCCTCCCCCCCCGTTCCAGGGGCTACGGAGTCCCCCAGTGTGTGACTTTTCCGCGTGACACCAGACTTCCTATTTCTGTGAGTTTAAGAAGTTGAAACAGCCCTAACCGGTTTGGCTCAGTGGATAGAGCGTGGGCCTGCAGACTGAAAGGTCCCAGGTTCGATTCCGGTCAAGGGCATGTACCTTGGTTGTAGGCACTTCCCCAGTGGGGGTTGTGCAGGAGGCGGCTGATCGATGTCTCTTTCATCGATGTTTCTAACTTTCTATCTCTCTCCCTTCCTCTCTGTAAAAAATCAATATAATATATATATTTTTTAAAAAGTTGAAACATGACTTTAATTAACATGCCGGAAGCAGAATCCAGCAGATCACGTGACCCACAGCAGCCGGGGAGGAAACAGGAGAGACCTGGATTCAGCACCCGTTCTGGGAGTTTCAGCCCCTCCCCACTCCAGTCCCCAGCACAGAATAGGGCTGGGGTTTCAGCAGAAAAAGTCCTATTAATCTAAGGAATAAAACCAGCTGCCTGCATTTCTCTTCTTTCAAGCAGAGTCAGGCCCAAAATGTTCTTCCTGTGCTTGAATTCTGCTTCTTATTTTGGAAGAAAAATACATCACATGCTTTCTTTTCTTAAAATCTCTTAATGCAAAGACCTGAGCCCTCAAACGGAGAAGCATTATGCAGCTCATGTGAACCTAAGAATCTGAATCTCACTGTGGGAACTAAATGAAAAGAGAATTTTTTTAAGTCTAGGAGTAAGTAGGAAGAGGGACGCATTCTGAAAACCATAAGCCCAACGTTTGCCTCATGTAAAATATCCATCCCATAGTTGATATCACTTTTGTCCCATGAAATGATTCAAGGGGAAAGATTTGGTCTCTTTCTCTGAACTTCCATGAAATTTGCCCATTTAATTTTAACTTCTTTTAATCTATCATTTTTATTTTTACTTAGAAAAAAAAATTTATTGTTTTTTAAATCACACCAGTATCATCGTGGGAAAGTTTGGCTATCATACCAAGAGGATGTGAATCCAGCATCTGTTATTTATTTGAAATATTTAATTTTTTAAAACCTAGCTTTTGGTTGTATATCGCACCAGGTAACCCCACCAATATCCTAATCTCAATTTATCAAATTACTAAATTCAGAGCAATCGATGGCAGTTTTACGTTTTCCCCGCTGGAAGGTATAAAAAATAGCATTAACTGCTGCTAACACTGTCCTGCGAGCGTGAAGGCTTTGCAGGCACAACCTGCTGGTTAACTGCTTAATAAGCCCGCACTGGTTTGTGCCATTGCAGCAGTTTGATGCTGGATTTTCCGGTATCAAAGCAGGGGTGTGGCCATCCCGTAGAGATAGCAATTATGCAAGTGCAAACTTAGAGAATTCTGCAGACTGAAGCATCCCTTCAAAACAAGTATAGACTATCCAGAGCAATGTACTGTACACAAATACACTGAGTGGCCAGATTATTATGATCTCTGAACACATAGTAATCTGGCCACTCAGTGTGTGTGTGTGTGTGTGTGTGTGTGTGTGTGTGTATTAGAGGCCTGGTACATGAATTTGTGCACAGGTGAGATCTAGCCAGCCTGGCCAGGGGAAAGGGACATGGATGGTTGGCTGGCCTGCCTGCTGATCATACTCCTGGTCAAGAAGACAATTTGCATATTAGCCTTTTATTATATAGGACATACACTGAATGGCCAGATTATTATGCATTCAAAGATCATAATAATCTGGTCACTCATTGTGTGTGTGTGTGTGTGTGTGTGTGTGTGTGTGTGTGTATATATATATATATATATATATATATATATATATACACACATATCTACACTAATAAAAGAGAAACAGGCAAACTGACCCTCACTTCACAACACCCACCAGCCAATCAGAGTGAGTATGCAAATTAACCCCCAAAAATGGCAGCGGCCCTGCCCCCCAGCTGCTCCAGGCTTCTGGGCAGCATGCATGCAGGTGTGGAGTGGCCAGGAGGAGGAGGGCGGAGGGGGGGGAGGAGGGAGCTACAGGTGTGGCACTTTGGCTGGAGCGAAGACAGAAGGTGCCAGCCAGAGCAAAAGCCTGGGTCCTGGTGCCAGAGGAAAACCGGTGCCAGCAGCCAGGGGAAGGAAGGCCTCTAGTATACACACACACACACACACACACACGTGTGTATACAATGGGCCTCTAGTATATATGTGTGTGTGTATGTGTGTGTGTGTGAGTATACAGTACAGTATATACATATTTAACACTTTTCTCGAAGGTGCCTTCATTTTCTCTTGTAAAACATGACAACCTTTATAGTAAATCTCATTGTGGAACAATTATTATGGGATATTTTATAGGAACTTCTCATACACTTGAGCAAGTGAAAAGCATATAAGGTTCACATGTGTGATCTTCCTTCAAACTGTTTCTAATCCAATGGCAAGATTCATAAAATGCAAAGATTAAGAGGGTCTTATAAAATAACCAGTGCTTCTTCCTTCTAAACATTTTCCACATTTTTTTGGAAATGTTTAGCAATACAATTTAAACACTGTTTCCTTTCTTACTGAATCTCTCTGCCTTGGCAGTGATGATTATACTAGAGGTCCAGTGCACGAAATTTGTACAATGAGGGGGGGTCCCCTCAGCCCAGCCTGCACCCTCTCCAATCTGGGACCCCACAGGGGGTGTCTGACATGCCTGGGTTGTGAGCTCGATCCCCAGTAGGGGGCATGCAGGAGGCAGCCAATCAATGATTTTCTCTCATCATTGATGTTTCTATCTCTCTCTTCCTCTCCCTTCCTTTCTGAAATCAATAAAAATATATTTTAAAAAAAGAATATTTCTGAGGGCTTTCTGTCAGGGCATGATCCTCACAGCAACAGGAAACTAACCTTAAAAAACCAGCACGCCGAAACCGGTGTGGCTCAGTGGATAGAGCGTCAGCCTGCGGACTGAAAAGTCCCAAGTTCGATTCCGGTCAAGGGCATGTACCTTGGTGGCGGTCACATCCCCAGTAGGGGGCGGTCAGGAGGCGGCTGATCAATGTCTCTCTCTCATCGATGTTTCTAACTCTCTATCCCTCTCCCTTCCTCTCTGTAAAAAATCAATAAAATATGTTTAAAAAATAAAAAAGGAACACTCATCGCCTGAAACACCACCCGGAGAGAACGCGTGCACACCTGTGCTCACAGCAGCACCATGTACAACAGCGAAGATAGGGCAGCTGCCCAAGAGCCCATCGGGAGATGCGCCGATAAAAAGCAGTGGGACATGTACACTAGGGAGTGCTCTGCAGCTGTAAAAAAAGGACCTCTTACCCCTGAGACACTGAGGAGGGACCTGGAGAGGAAGGCGCTAAGTGAAATAAGCCGGTCAGAGAAAGATGCACATCCCAGGATCTCACTCATCTGTGGAATCTAAGGAACAAGATAAACTGATGAACAAAGTAGATCCAGAGACAGAGAAGCATGCACAGACTGAGGAATCTGAGGAAGGCAGGCAGGGGTCGGGGAGGGGTGGAGAGTGGTTAACGGGAACTTACATGCATGTATGCACAGCCCATGGACACAGACAACAGGGTGGTGAGTCCTGGGAGGGGCGGGGGCAGGGGTGGCGGGGTCATTGGCAAGGCCCAGGGGCGGAGGGAAGAGGGGGGAAGACGGGGACTTCTGTAATACTTTCAACAATAAGGACAAATTAAAAATAAACAAAAATAACCTTTATGGTTTTTTTCCTAATAGAAAAGAACACATGTACTATAGAAAACACTTTAAAGCAGGAAAAATGAAGAAAACAAAATTGCTATAATCCAGTGATCCGAGAGGAGAGCGGGTGAGTGCCCGCCCGGTCCTTTCCGGGGGGTGTGTCAGGTTAGCGTCCGTCTTGGTTTGTCCCACGTTCTGTTCCGTCACGTGCTGGCCTCTCAGCACACAGCACACCCATCTCCGTGCGGTTCCGGATTTCTCTGCGCCCGGGGCTGTATGTTCAGCATAAAGCCGAGCGCGCCAGGAGGAGGGCCTGCTTACAAAGAGAGAGTTGTCTGCCGGGGCGCAGCCCGAGGACCCGCCAAGCCAAACAGCGAGAAGAACGAGGAGGACAGGGCTGGGGCGGCTCCCGGGAGCGGAAATGCCAGGGGCGCCGGTGTGCCAGGGGCCTGGCCACCCACCTGCCTCTCCCCACCGACGGCTCTTCCCTCTTCTGTGCTGGTGTCTGTCCAGGGCAGCTTCTCACTTGCCTTCAGGGGGCAGCTGGGGCTGAGACAGGGGGGCTGGCGGGGGAGGGGGGCCTGCAGACCCCGGCAGGTACCACGGTCAAGGTCAGCTGTCTGCCCGGGCTGACCACACTTCCTCTGGGAAGAGGCAGTGGCTTTGATGCTCCTTCTCCAGGTGAAGGGCCTGGCCCGATGCCTGGGAAATGCCGGCGGGGAGGGGGGGGTAGCGGGGGGAGGGGGGCGCTGGGAACTGCAGCAGCTGCACCCCGTTGAGGAGAGAGGCGGTCACCTGCAGGGCAGACGTCCCCTGGGGCTGAGGGCCCCCACAGCCGGGCCAGGGTGGAGGGGCGGGGCCCTGGGGCGGAGGGCAGCACGGAGTTGGGGGAGTGGGAGGGACACACTCACCCAGCAGGGGGTCCTGAGGCCTTTGAGCCGAATCCAGGGATCCTGTGCCTTCACAGCTGGGTTCCCCCAGAGCTGACTGCACAAAGGCCCTTTGTCCGCAGTCACCCAGCCTGTCGGACCACTTTGGAATCCCACTTTGGAAATCCGTTCCGCTCCACCACGCGGAGCCTGTGCCCCTCCAGTCCTGGTGGTGGGGGTTCCAGGCCCCGGAGGCCCAGCCACAAGTACAGGAGCAGCCGGTCCGTTTTCCCGGCAAGAGACCCCACAACGCGGGAAGACAGGCCCTGCCTACCCGGGCTCAGGCGTGGCTCGGGGGACATACGGACAGACACTCTCCTCGGACCAAGCTCCTGAGCCCTCAGCTCTCCGGCCTGACCTTGGCCTTCCCTCCCTGCCCTTGGAGAACACATTTGAGGAGTCCTTGGTCTCTGACCACCTGGTCACCTCCCGCAAGCCCCCCTGCCATCCACGAGTCCTCGCTGTAGTCGGGGTGAGTCCCCTCTCTCCCTGCTACCCCAGGCAGTGACCCCTCCCTCTGCCACACGCACGCCCTTAGCAAGTGTCCTGAATGATGTTCACCTGAATGGTGAGAAACTCCTCCGCCCATGAGCACCTGCTGTTAACGACGTAGTGTAAGCCGAACCGGTGTGGCTCAGTGGATAGAGCGTCGGTCTGCGGACTGATGAGTGTGCCCACCACCGCAGCAGAGGATGGCAGTCAGGGGGGAGAGACACGGAAGTGCAGTGTGAGCAGCGACCAGCTCTGATAAAAACCGTCACAGGCCCCTCCGTCCTGTGCCCACATAATTCAGCATTTCCTCTCTAACACAGGCTTCTTTCTCCGTTAAAGCCGGTTTGGGGATTCAGCCCTTCGCTGAGGCAATGAGGGTTGATTGTCACCCAACAGCAGACATTTCTCAAACCATCACCTCCCATCTGATGAGCATAACGAAGCTAAAAAAAAGACAAGCGTCACCCCCAAATCCTCCGATTCCAACAGACACAGCGGTGGCGACAGCAGCTGCATTCTTTCCGTTCTGAGTGTCATCCCCGGATCCTCTGGTCCCCAAACGTGGCCTCTGGCAGGAACACAGGCCGGCCTCGCTCCGCAGGGCAGGTCCGGGGACACGGGAAGCACCGGCCCCCGGCGCAGGCAGGGGGACGCCCGCCAACCTGGCCCTCATCGCCAGGAAGTCCATCCTTCATGTGTTTGTTCTGCAAACACGTACGTGCCCCCCGCAGCTCAGCTTGCGTCCCCGGACCCGTCAGGAAGAGGGGAGAGCGTTTCCAGCCCAGAGCAGCGCGGAGCAGCCACGTGATGGACGTGAAACAGCTCCAGCGTCCCTCCCGCGGGCAGACCGCCTCAGCCGCTGCCTCACCCCGTCCTGCGGCCTCCGCTGCGGCCCCGTCTACCTCGCATCTGCTATTCCATCATGAAAACATACATGTTTATTTTTTAAATATATGTTTATTGATTTTTTACAGAGAGGGAGATAGAAAGTCAGAAACATCGATGAGAGAGAGACATAGATCAGCCGCCTCCTGCATGCCCCACACTGGAGATGTGCCCGCAAGCAAGGTACATGCCCCAACTGGAATCAAACCTGGGACCTTTCAGTCCGCAAGCCGACGCTCCATCCACTGAGCCACACCGGTCTCAGCGAAAACATACATGTTGACGAGCACAGCGGAATGAGGCTCCCGCGGCCCTCTGCCCGCCTTTTCCAAGTAGCAACGTGGTCCCACTCTTGGTCTGCACACGTCTCCCAACCTGCTTTGTTTTGCGTCTGTTTCTGAGCCCCTGAGAGTAAATCCCAGGCATCCCCTTAGACTCCCATCTCATGCCCGCTTCTGGGGCGCTGTCACCCTATGCGGGGAGCTGACATGCGGCCTCCTCTGGGTCCTGGTCTTCAGGAACGGGTCGCCTATGGCTTCGGTAACCAGCGCCGACACTGGCCCTGGCAGGCGCTCTAGACACTCCCGCTACTGGGACAGCCGCATGAGTGACTGCCCCGAAGTGCCGGCCAGCCCCTTCCTGGGTTCCCGGCCTCTGGAACCGCCCAAGGTGGCTGGTTAGAACGTTCTAGACCAGCGGTTCTCAACCTGTGGGGACGCAACCCCTTTGGGGGTTGAACAACCCTTTCACAGGGGTTACCTAAGACCATCGGAAAATGCAGATATTTATATCACGATGCATCACAGTAGCAAAATGTCATGGTTGGGGGTCACCACCCCATGAGGAACTGTATGCAAGGGTCTCGGCCTCAGGAAGGCTGAGAACCGCTGTGCTAGGCCATCTGTCTCGCAGAGATAGTTAACCTGGACATCAAAGCAAGTCACGTAGTCTCCCCGTGCCTCCGTTTCCACAGGAACAGCACCTGCTCCACACCGGGCTTTTCCCAGCATTAAACGCGGGGAGCACACCCCCTCTGGCAGGTGGCAGCCCTCCGCAAATGCTGTGAGCACCATCTGGGAGCGCGGCTAGAAATCCCGACCAATGCCGAAACCGGTGTGGCTCAGTGGATAGAGCGTCGGCCTGCGGACCAAAAGGTTCCAGGTTCGATTCCAGTCAAGGGCATGTATTCCGGTTGCGGGCACATCCCCAGTGGGGGGCGTGCAGGAGGCAGCTGATTGATGTCTCTCTCTCATTGATGTTTTTAACTATCTCTCTCCCTTCCTCCCTGTGAAAAATCAATAAAGTATATTTTGAAAAAAATTCTGACCAATGAATACAGCGGGTTATCACTCACCCTCTGCCAGGCGTCCTGGATTGGGACGCGGGTGCATTCCATCGAGGAGAACCAACCTCCAGTCGCTGTGGGTTTGCATTCTCTCACTGGCTGCAGAGAAGATGGAACTTACCATACTTTGCGGGGCGCGCATACCCTGAAACCGGGGGTGGGTGGCAGTTTGGACCTGGGTCCCAGCACCCCCGAACCCTCCGTGAAACACTTGAGGAAGCAGGAACGGTTGGGCCCCGAGACACCCCTCTATTCTGAGCGGAAGGGAGGCTCCTCCCAGATTTGACCTGCGAAGAAAAGCTGTGTGACTCGGCGAGGACCTCCTTCGCCCTCCGTGGAAACACGGGGTGTCGTTCTTTCGGGGAGTTGCAGGCAATGTTTGCCTACGTGAGCGGATGGCTGTGGAGCAGCTCACGGGAGGCAGGCGTGAGGACGGCTGGTTAGAAAAGTTTACAGCCAGACCACACCCCTTGTACCCATTCCTTCAGCCACCTCTGGTCACCAACGTCGCACCCACCGGGTCCTGAGTTGGGGGTCACTGCTCATTCACGTCACCGTTAGAGCAGCCTCCATCCCGAAGGTTTCCCCCGAGCAGCCGGACACTCCAGGGCCTGTTCTGGGCTTTTGGTGAAGAAGGGGGATTCCACCAGGTGTTTGCCTGCCTGACCAGCCCCTCTAGAGCACGAGCTCACCTTTCCCCCGGCTGGGTTTGTCCTTAAACGTACCGCCGCTCCCGCGAGGCCCATGTGGAGTGACAGCTCGGCCTTCCGAGCAGTGTCCGGGGGAGAAGAGCGACTGGAAGACGTTTAACGCTGCGGGGGGAGCTGTCACGCAGGCCAGGAGAGAAAGGCCTCGGTGAAAGCCCAAGACCCGTCCCTTCAAGTGCCGCGCGACACTGAAAGCAGGGGGTGCCGCTCTGGACCGCTGGGTGCCAGGGCGCCAGGGCACGGCCGTGTTGCGGACTGGGCTCAGAGTGCATGAGAGAGACACGCAGGCGCGTTGAAAGAGAGCACGTTTATTTATTTACACCACCGCTGCCCTTTTACAACTCCCACAGTTTAAATAATCAACATTTCCAGGAAATCAGGTAGTTTTAAAGTGTTTAAACAAAGCGATTTCACACTGTGATTTTTATTTACATGAATTTTCAAGAACTTGTATGGTTGTTCGTAAACTGCCCAATATAACAAACAGCTCTTATTTAGACCTGGAAGCTTTTACAAACTTTTGTTTAGAGAATCATGCGGACGATCAGGTCCGTGCAGTCTGCGCCCTTACAGGTAAGAGTCTTCATCACACGGACACCAACCGCCCGCAGACGAGCCTCTGAAACGTCGTGATGGTGAGCAAAGCCACGTGCTGACAGCGTGGACTGGCCCAGGAAAGCTGTTGGAAGTCTCTGGATGGGTCACGCTGGCTTCTCCGGTCTGCGTCTGCGCCGTGAGCACACCCTGACTTTGAGGACGACTGCCTGGGGTGCCCCTGGCTGCTGGGGATGGAGGGCCCCCCCTCCCATCCGCTCCGGTGAGGGCGGGATTTCCTGTCGCTGACAGGCACGCCACTTCCGGGGACAAGAAGGTACTATTCACCAGGGACTTTCGACAAAACGGTCCGACAGCTGTCACGGCGCACTGACCGATTTTAAAGGTTTATTAGTGAAACTACGCAGAGGGCAGGCTTTGCTCAGCTCTGACGCACGGGCGCCTCTGAGTAGCTGGTATAAATCCGTTAAGGAACAGAGACTGACGTCCCACGATCCACGCGCCGGCTCGTCATGAAGCCGCAGGGAGTCCTGGCAGCGCCTGCGAGCCCGGCCCGGCCCGGCCCGGCGTGAGGTCACGCAGCCGCGATGGAGGCGTCGTCCCCGAGCCGGCCCTGTGGCTGCAGACGGGAGAACAAGGTTACAGAGTAACGGTGAGCCGTCAGCTCCCTTACTGAAAAGACTTTTAAATGCTTGGAACTGGTCACAAAAACAGTATCAACGTGTGCAAGTGCCAAAATAAACTGCATTTGCATTTCATCTCAGCTGCCTTCTTCACTTGAACCTGGGGCCGGCACCTGCGTGTGAGGTCCCCTATTCCCTCTGATCCCTGCAGACGCAATGGCACCTGTGTGTGAGGTCCCCTTTCCCTCTGACCCAGGGAGACTCCCCCAGCTGATCAGGCACCTCCACCTGCTGCCCCACCTCAGCCACATGGTGTCCTGCGGCCACTGCCAATCTATCCGCACTGTTGGTGGGGCAGAGGGTACATGGAGAATCTCTAACTTCCTCTCAATTTCGTTGTGAATCTAAAACTAGCGACCTAAAATCATGAATATGGCTTTTCTGTTTTGTTTAAAACAATTTAAAGCATGGAATAGGATAGAACTTGGAAGGGTTAATAAAGCAATGCTTCTGCAGATGCAAAACAGTGTGAAAGCTGGAAAAATTGCAAAGGACACATGAGCAGAAACTGATTGGTAATTTAGTGAGTCCCAGGTAACAGAAACAAGGCCCAGTGCCCCCACACCTGACAGACAGGGAAAAGGAAACAGGGCAATGGAACCTCCATTCCCAAACAGTCACCGACGGAGAAGGAGGGAGGATCACACACGGAGAATATCTGCACTCCTGGGGGCGGGGGGCGCAGACTATCTGGGGGCAGCCTCGGCTTCAGGCATCGCGAGTGGCGGGCTGGGAGGCGAAGCTCAAGCTACATGGTCCACCTGTGCGGCCACCTCACTGTCACACAGTAGGACCACACACAGTTTTCCACTGCGGGGACCTGGCATAAATCAGAACCTTAAACCACAGCAGAGCGCCCAACAGACGGCCATTTTCAGAAAAGACGCGACTTATATAACTTCATTAACCAATGTCACCCAATAAATTCAATTTAAAAAGACTCCAATTTGGTATTTCAGTTAAACAGAGAATTAGGAGAATTCAGTGATCATATTTTGAAAGTTAATCCCTTTTGATTAAATATTAGTTACAAATTAACTATAATTTAAAAACACACTTTGTGAAAGGCAAAGAAAAAAACCCATTTAAGGATACTATAAAGATAAATCATTTATCTAAGGAAATAAACAGTTTTTAAATCAGATTCTATAAATATAGTAACTTTATGAATGAATAGCGATACTACCAAATTCATTGGATAAAAATCAAAACTATCAGTGTTAGTCTCAAATTATTGTTTAGCGATTATTTACATTAAAAAACACACACTTTTGTTTGTTTTTAAGGCAGTGTATTTAAAAGGCAGGAGAGTCTCAGCCTTACCTTGACAAAAATACTGGTAGGAATGAAACGCCTGAGCAGCTGGTTGGTGAAGGCGGGAAACCTAAGCAGGTTGATGTTGAGGGACGGCAGCTGTTGGTATCCGGCCATGAGAGGGTAGAAGTTGTATAGCATCTCCTGTTCGGTGCCAGGCAGGATCCGCAAGCGAATCTAAATCACAAAACGTCGCAGATAATCAACACACAAACCTGCAGGGTCTTTGTTGTCACCCCTAGAATACTTACAAATGTCTGGACACCCAAATCTCTGGTGAATATTTTCTCTCCTACTCCATCTTCCACAGACTCCAAAAGGTAAGGCTGAGTTCGTACCACATGGATGATATGTGTGTAAAACATATGTGCGTGAGCAAGGCAGGCGTGGCTCAGGAGTGGAGTATCGACCAACGCACCGAGAGGTCCCCCGCTGGACTCTGGGTCAGGGCACAGGCCCGGGTTGCGGGCTCCGTCCCCAGTAGGGGACGTGCAGGAGGCAGCCGATCAATGATTCTCTCTCATCTCTCATTGGTGTTTCTATCTCGCTCTCCCTCTCCCTTCGTCTGTCTGAAATCAATAAAACATATTAAAAAACAGGCGCATGATTTCTGTTCTCCCAAGACCTAAAAGGCAGCTGTGCCAGCTTAAAAGTGAGCATAGAGTGTCGCAGGCCAGTAGTGCTCACAGTCACCAGTGGTGAGGGGAATTTACAGAAAAGTGTCTTGTGAACAGGATGTGAACAGAAGACACACTAGTTGGTTTTTTTTGTGTGTTTTTTTTGGGGGGATTTTACCTCTGTGTTAAGGTGCATCATTTCAGGGGGAAAAGATATTTAGGAAACTTTAACAATCCTTCAGAAAAGAACACAAACTGGGAATAGTTTGGTATTTTACATCACCCAATTATTTATAAGTTACTAAGTGAAAAAGATGAAGACACTCAAGAAAAGCTTACTCATTTGCAAATGAGTACATACAGGTACATGCCACAGATAATATAGGCACATGTGCACCTACATACAGAGCTAAGATATACTTACTATGTAAAAGTTTAAATTAGTGTATGAACTAGAATACGCATCATATATAGTTCTATTGTGCATACGCAGGGCACAGATCACTAGTCAGGGTACGTACTTCTAGGTGTTACGATACATTTGCTCCTCTAACTATGTTCTATTAATAAAAGTCCTCACTAACAACAAAGTCCCTGAAACACTGCACTGAGAGTGCTGAAGAGAATTAGGCTTTTAATATAGGTAGTTATGCCTCCAGGCCAAAAAAAAGACAGATAGATACAGACACACAGACACAGACACACACACACACACACACACACACACACGTATGCACACACTCATTAGTAATTAAAGGGAAAGCTAAGATTTTCAGGAAATCCCAGGATTTGTGGACTCTTGCTTTAAGGATAAGGACCTCTACGCGCGATCTCAATGTGGCAAGGTGTGCCCACGGATTCCGCCTCCGGAACAATGGCCTCAACCCGCAGAGCAACTGAAAACGCACTCGCATCGAACCCCAGGGCCCCACAGTCAGTCTTGCGGTCCCATGCACAGCCCTACCCCCCCCCCAACCCCGTCTTCCCCCCCTCCGCCCCTGTATCTCCAGGAGCCTCCCAGGGAGACGCGGCCTCCACCTGCTTGAGGCCCGAGAACATGAAGGCGTCGCTGGGCTCCACGGAGATCTCCAGGTCCTGGACGAGGCTGGTCTTGTTGCGCAGGTGGTAGCGCACGGGCAGCGACTCTCGGACGCGGCCGAACGACGGCAGGTCTGCGGGGAGGACATGGCCTCTGGGTTAGG
>PVJN01050316.1:0-14890 GCA_004026805.1 Lasiurus borealis
AAAAAAAAAAAGCCTCTCCAAGCTGCTCTCTCAGATACTTAGCTCGGACTCAGAACCACAGTGCCACGTCTCCGTTCATGTCCTTTCTCCGTAATTATATGAAGAATCTAGAAGAATGCTGCTACCTGAGGTACCTACTTGTATTTTTATTTTATTTTTTTAATATATAATTTTATTGATTTCAGAGAAGAAGGGAGAGGGATGGAGAGAGAAGCATGGACCGGCTGCCTCCTGCACGCCCCACATGGGGGATGGAGCCCCCAACCAGGGCCTGTGCCCTGAACCGGGAATCGAACCGTGACCTCCTGGTTCCGAGGTCGACGTTCCACCCCGGAGCCAGGCTGGCCCGGCTCTCGTCCCCTCCCTCTTAGATGAAGACTGTACGTGACATTTCTCTCTCGCGAGCCTTTTGTGCTAATTCCCAGGGTTTGAATGAATCCAAGTTGTGTCTTACGCAGGCAGAGGCCGTTCGGCGTCTGTGCCGGAAGGAGGAAAACTGTGAATATTCTCACCATCAGGACTCTTTTCTAGAAAATTTGGGTTTTCAGGGGGAAAACAAAGTAAACGACTGCATGAATACATTTAGAAAGGTTTAGCGTAAGAGACCTCCATTCTGGGCACACACACATTTCAGGACGTGAGTCCCCCAATCTCCTGTCTCCAAAGCGCTTCCTGACACAGGAAGGGGTTCTTTCTAACGGGTCCCTCCCGGCGTCTGTGTCACTCGGAGCCCGCCCTGGGTCGGTGTCCATGTCACGAAGCCTGTCTGAGAGAGGGATGGTTCTGCTTGGACTTGGTTCTCGAGAGTTCCGTGTGCTTAGAGAGAAGGATGTTACAGGACTTTGTGCAATATACTCCCTTGCGTCGTTTCGTGCAGACACGCGTGCATGTCTGCATCGGTGGCAGACGCCATAAGCCGGCGTGGCTCCGTCTTTGTGTCCAGCCTTCTGTAGCCACGCCCTCGATGGGTTTATTTTATTTTATTATTTTTTTAGGGCAGTGGTTCTCAACCTTCCTAAGACCTCGACCCTTGCATACAGTTCCTCATGGGGTGGTGACCCCCAACCATGAAATGTTGCTACTGTTATGCATCGTGATATAAATATCTGCATTTTCCGATGGTCTTAGGCGACCCCTGTGAAAGGGTCGTTCGACCCCCAAAGGGGTTGCGACCCACAGGTTGAGAACCGCTGTTTTAGGGGAAGAAAGAGCGTCTGGTGTTTGTGCAGTCGGCCGGAGAAACGCGTGTGTTTATTTAAAATAAGGATGGACAGGGCGCCATTGCCAGCGGCCTCAGTAGGTTCGTGGTGGCCGGGTGGCGGTTTTCAGGGTCACGGGCGCGGTGCTCCGGGTCGATCCTACGCGTCCCCGGAGCCAATGCCCGGCCCGCGCCACGCCGGTCGCAGGGGCCTCTGTCCGGCGACTCTCAGGTCCGTGGAGGGTGCCATCCTTCGGGGGCATCGCCTGCAGCCTGGGACCTCCCATGCATGGAGTTAATTGTGTGTGTGTGTGTGTGTGTGTGTGTGTGTGCGATGTACGATTTATTTCACCTCCCCGCTTCTCGACGTTTCTACCTGTACGATACTTGAATCTGGCAGAAAAGCACTGTGGGAATTCCGTGGCCCCGGAGACAATATGCAACTCTACCCAAAGACAATAAATAATAAATAAAAGTAAAAAATAAAAAGCGGAGCCAGATCCGGAGCGGCGGTGCCCGCCCGATGCTGAGTGTGGTCCTTGGGTGGAGTGCAGGCATCATGGTGAGCCGCCCTGTCTTTGGTTACCTCTCTGATGTGAGACCCCCTCCCCCCACTGCGTCTCTCGGTCCGTGTAACCCCACTTCTCCACGGCGGGGAGAGGGGCCTCTGTCCCTGTCCCTCAGGAAGGGACAGCGAGGGACATGGACAGACCGGCCTCTGCTTGGCCCCAGGACGCCGAGGATGGGACCCCGGAGGCTGGGTGCCTCCTTCAGGAACCGCCCTCCCCAGTGGGCCTCCTTCCGGGAACATTTGTCACCCGCCACACGCCAGACTCGTAACCCGTGTCACAGCCGGATGCCACGCACGAGCTTTCTCGGAATCTGCTGCGGTGGCCGTACTTAACCCCGCAGGCTCAGGACCCAGCCTCCTGAGCACCCAGCTTCTCTGTGGACGCGGTACGGAGTTGAACTTGCTCGTCGCCCGTTTTTTTTTTTTTTTCCGCTTTAGCGCTGTCGCTGCTGAGAAGGACTGAGCGCATGGCTAGACCCGGGAACGGATGCCCGTAGAGACACGTCTCGCCGGCATTGGAGGCGGCGCGTCCTGGAGGCCGCAGTGGAATTCATCTCCAACCCTGACTGCTCCGGGGAGGAGCTGGTGTGGCAAAGGACAGTGTGGCGGGGGAAACCTTTAAAAAACATATGCAAATAGGAATATCAGAGGAACTACGCGTTACCCTCAAGTGCCCGACAGTGCGGTGAGGAAATAAAAGCGATTGTGATCGGCCTGGGCCTGGCGGTGTGGCTCTTCTCACCTTTGTTTCTCTGGGTGACGAGGGGAGGGCCTGCTGAGCCCGCCTCAGACGCCAGCCCACGTCCTCCGGGTGCGTGCGGTCCCCCCGTGTGGCCGGGTCTGCAGTCACGGGGCAGGCACACACCGTGTTCCTCAGCGTCTCGGGCCCGGCCAGCGGGGCTCCGGGGTGGAGCGTGGACCTGGGAACCAGGAGGTCACGGTTCGATTCCCGGTCGGGGCACAGGCCTGGGTGGCGGGCTCCATCCCCAGTGTGGGGGGCATGCAGGAGGTGGCCGTTCCATGAGTGTCTCTCATCATGGATGTTTGTTTCTCCGTCTCCCTGCCTCTCTGAAATGAATAAAAATGTATTTTTAAAAATAAAAAAAGAAACACCCATCAGGAGAGAGAATCATGGATTGGCTGCCCCTCTCACACTAGGGATCGAGCCTGCAATCCGGGCCTGTGCTCTGACCGGGAATCGAACTGTGAACTGCTAGGTCATAGGTTGATGCTCAGCCACTGAGCCAGGCCAGCTGGGCGACGGCCTGTTTTGTGTTTTTGTTTGTTTTAATATATGGATTTCAGAGGGGAAGAGAGAGGAAGAGAAACATCAGTGACGAGAGAGAATCATTGATCGGCCGCCTCCTGTACGCCTCCTACTGGGGATCGAGCCCACAACCCGGACATGGGCCCTTGGCTGGAATTGAACTCGGCACCCTTCCGTCTGCAGACCGATGCTCTATCCATTGAATCACACCAGCCAGGGCAAAGAAAACGTTTCTAAAATTCTTTTTTTTTTTTAATTATCCTTAATCTACCTTGACATTTTTTTCCTACTTAAAAAAAAAAATATTTTATTGATTTTTTTTACTGAGAGGAAGGGAGAGAGGCAGAGCCAGAAACATATATGAGAGAGAGACATGGATCAGCCGCCTCCTGCACGCCCCCCTCTGGGGACATGCCCGCAACCAGGATACATGCCCTTGATGGGAATCGAACCTGGGACCCTTCAGTCTGCAGGCCGACGCTCCATCCACTGAGCCAAACTGGTTTTGGCCGTTACTAAAATTCTTATCACCCCGTTGTTTGGCCGACGGGGAGACCCGGGACCTTCCGGTCTATCCTCTGGCAGTTTTACTGAGCACAGACGAGAGGTCTGAAGGTTTGTGTCGGTTTCCTAAGGCACCGAGACCACAATCACGTGTTGATGAGGAACAAACCTGCAGATGGGGGGTCCCTCCGGGGCAGCTCAGACGTGTGTTGTTCGGGGTCACGCACAGGCACATTCTGCCCCTCCTGAAGGTGGATGTCACGGCTGAGAGAGTCACCCCTTCCCACCTTCAGTCACCCCAAACACAGGGGAAGTGGGTGGCCTAACCCCCCAGAGATACTCGTAGCTGAGAAGCTGAGAGGTCAAACCGTGGATGGTCAATTCAGTGGCTCAGCACACCTCTCTTTACCTACAGCCCTGGGGTCACACGGCCTCCCCCCCCCTAACACCCTTGCCCTCGGGTCTGGACGGTACCTATTGCATCATGGTTCCGTGCCTGGTCTGCTCAGGGACAGGGCCATGCTGAGCCTCGGGGAGGAAACTGGGATTAGCACCCCAACCCCCACTCCGGTCTGGAGGAATGGGCCCCAGTTCTGTGTCCGAGGACGGACGCCACGTCTCTAGCCCCGGTCTGTCCGGGGTGAGAAGGGGGCGCATCGACCTTCACCCCACTAACCCTCACCCCCACCCTTCCTCTCTGATGATGCCGATAAAAATAGATTAAAAAAATAAAATAAATAAAAGAGGAGTTAGGCAGATCCCCTGTGAGTCTGTTTCTTTGTGTGTGTGGGTGGGTGGGGGGTCAGGTGTTGGTTCTTATTCATTTCATTGTTTTATTTTTATTGGTTAAAGAATGTCTCTTTTTTCCTTGAATGCCCCTCCTCCCCCTCCCCCCCAACACTCAGGTCCTTTTTTGTGTGTTTATTTTATTTTATTTATTTTTTAAACCATATTTTTATTGATTTCAGAGAGGAAGGGAGAGAGAGAAATATCAGTGATGAGAGAGAGTTGTTGATCGGCTGCCTCCTGTATGACCCCTACTGGGGGGTGGAGCCCACAATCCAGGCCTGTGCCCCAACCTGGAATCGAACCGTGAACTTCTGGTTCCTAGGATGATGCTCAACCACCGAGCCACACCGGCCGGTTTGTTTTCATGTTTTAGTTTTAAATATACTCTATTGGTTGATTACAGAGAGAGGAAGGGAGAGGGATAGAGAGTGAGAAACATCGATGAGAGAGAGACATCATCAGCTGCCTCCTGCATGCTCCCCACTGGGGATGTGCCCGCCACCAAGGTACCTTCCCCTGACCGGAATGGAACCTGGGACCCTCCAGTCCGCAGGCCCACGCTCTATCCACTGAGCCACACCGGCCGGAGCTCAGTGCTAGGGTTTTAATACCCCCGCGTGCCCGTGGAGAAATAATTAAATGATGCAGATCGCACGGGGCGTGCGCCTGCACTCATCGGCCACGGGCTTCCCTCGAGATCTGACTCCGTGGATCGGGTGAGGATCAGGAAGGAGCTGGTGCCTTCAGCACCTTCATGCCCGGGCACAGCCGCGACATCGCAGCCACGCATCGCTCCCCACCGTCAGCACCCACGCCGCTGCCGTCGCCGCAGCGGGAGCCCCTCGCCGGCACCCGGCCGCCTGAGCTCAGCACATTCCGGCGCGATCTGCTGAGAAGCGGATAACGGTCCCTGTCGCCAGCCGGTTGCCATGGCTCCGTTTCCACTCCATCAGCAGGTTCCGGGAATCAATGCCTCCTCCGTGAGGGTTTGACTGCCATCAGCACAATCGGACTGATCGCCGGGGAGTCTGGAAGGTGTGGGGAACGAGGCGCGTCCCTGCGCTGGCCGACTTCCCAGTGCGGGCGCCCATCCTCCTGGGGGCACGGCCATGGCTTGCCTCCCGGCTCCCAGAACACACTGGGCCTGGGTCTCCACCTCCTCCTGGTGAGGCGAAGCTGTGCAACAAGAATGGAGGCTTCAGAACCGTGTTTGTGTTTTTCTCTCTCTCTTTTTTAAAAAATATATTTTATTGAGTTTTTACAGAGAGAGTTAGAAACATCCATCAGCCGCCTCCTGCACACCTCCTACCAGGGATGTGCCTGCCACCAAGGTCCATGCCCTTGACCGGAATCGGACCTGGCACCTTTCACAGTCCGCAGGCCGACGACGCTCTATCCACTGGGCCACACCGGTCAGGGCCAGAACCGAGGGCCCACTGGCCAGGGCTCTGTCCTCCGCAGAAGCCTTCAGGAGGCAGCACACTTCCCAGAGACCATTGGGGGACTCTGTCCTTCACAGCTGCCTCCGAGTCTTTGCCAAACCGGCGAGGGCTGGACTCCCAGGTTTTAACCGGCAGCAAAAGTAGATCATTGCAAGATCTGCTGCTTAACACACAGGTTGTTCCCGGCTAAGTACAGTGGTACCTCGAGATAGGAGTTTAATTCGTTCCATAACCTTGAGGCGTGGGAAACTATGAGACGCTCGAGTCGCGGTAAACGGGTGGGTCGTGTGCAGCCGGCCGATCCGAGAGATGACTTCTATCTCAAATGTTGCTCGTATTTCAAAGCAAAAATCACTCGCTCAATGGCTCGTATCTCAAAAATCTCGTATCTGTTAGGGCACTTGTATCTCGAGGTACCACTGTATAAAGTTTGTAATTGGTTGGTTTTTTTTTACAGAGAGAAAGGGAGAGGGAAGAGAGAATTTGAAACATCGATGAGAGAGAGACATCCATCAGCTGCTTCCTGCACGCCCCCCACTGGGGATGTGCCTGCCACTCAGGTCCCTGCCCTTGACCGGAATCGATCCTGGGACCTTTCAGTCCGCAGGCCGACGCTCTATCCACTGAGCCAAACCTGTCAGGGCTACACACAGCTTTTGAATGCTCAGGTAGGATGACGTGCAAAAACCAGATTTTCCTAAATCAGTGACATCAACTCCACCATCATTTGAAAAATGTCCTTCCTCTTCCCTCTACAGACCCGAGGGCCACGCTAACCCTCCCCCACGGCCCAAAGGTAACCAGTCGCTGGCCGGGGGCCACTGGCTGGCTGCTGGCGAGGCTCAACCTGGCAGGGGATGGGTGGTGGCAGGCGGGGCAGGGCCGAGAGAAAGAGGGAAAAGGAGGTTACGTCCCAGAAAGACAGCTGCTGCTGCTGCTGCTGCTTTTCCCGGGGGACCCCGAGCAGAGCTGAGCCGGCCGTTCCCTTTTGTGGGTCCGGCTGCCGGGCCGGGAGGAGAGCGTTCTGGTGAGACTGCGCGGAGCCAGACGGGGAGCCAGCCCGCCAGGAGATCGGAGGCCTGGGTGGGCCGAGCGCTCTGCTCATCCATCCATCATCCCTCCTCCCCACTCCGCCGGGGATGGGAGCGCTAACCACACGGAGGGAGGCCGCTTGCTCGGGGACAGCTTTTCAATACGTTGGGAGGTGACGGACGTTGGGGGGATTGTCCGGTGTTCTCTGGTCTCTCCTCGAGCGAGTCTTTCTCAATGTCTTACTTACGTCTCTCTTTAGAAAAAAAAAAATGTATATCTATATATAGATATAGATATATATAGATATATATTGCCTTAAGCGGTGTGCTCAGTGGATAGAGCGTCGGCCTGCAGACTGAAAGGTCCCAGGTTCAATGCCGGTCAAGGGCATGGACCTTGGTGGCGGGTACATCCCCAGTGGGGGGCGTGCAGGAGGCAGCTGATCGATATCTCTCTCTCATCTATGTTTCTGACTCTCTCCCTCTCCCTTCCTCTCTGTGAAATACCAATAAATTAATTTAAAAAAAGAAAAAAAATGTTATTAAAATCATTAAGGAAGAAAAGACACCCACAATGACTGTATTTGTTGGGAAAAAAATTCTGCAGAGGAGTGCATGGTGCACTTCCACCCATGGGGTTCGTAGGTCAGCTGTGTGTGCTTTTATTTCATTTTGCTTTGACAGCGGCCGTATCTGCACCCTGTGTGTGTGTGCGTCGGTGGGAAAGAAGCGTGAAGCCAGAGGCACCGATAAGCAAGAAGGAGAGCCCGCTGGGAGGTTTTCCCAAACCGCGTCTCCCCGGGTGAGGTCCTGGCTAGGGCCCCGCGCTCCCCTCTGACCCGAGCCCTGTCCATATTTCTTCCTTCTGATGGGGGGCCCGAGTCTCAGCAGAGCGCTTTCTCTGGGAACGGAGATAAGACGCGAGAGCAGGGCCCTCTGAGTCCTCCCAGATTCGGTCCTCCAGCCCCGAGCCCCCTCCCCGGGGTCCTGAGGACACGCACCCTTTCCCCAGGCCCCATGAGGGACCCACGGGATGTTCATCTTCTCGTTCCCACCGGCTGTCGAGGGTGTTGGGGTGGTGGTGGAGGGGAGGGTGTCTGGAGAGAGAACAGGGATGGCCATCATGAAGAACCAGCTATTCATCTGGTTCCTGGCGATCGGGGAACACTTTCTGGGAAAAGCTCATGTGTGGTGGGGTCAAGGCCAAACCCATTAAACCCCCGGGCGGAGGGCGGGGCGCTGGCTGGAGACTCATTGTCTCAGGAGGGGGCGCTGTGCTAGCCGGCTGCGCCTCTTCCATCTCTTCAGGGTCCAGCGGCGACCCTACTTGTTGGGATCCTGAGTGCCTCTGGAACATGGAACAGCCGAGACCGGTTTGGCTCAGTGGATAGAGCGTCGGCCTTCGGACTGAAAGGTCCCAGGTTCGATTCTGGTCAAGGGCATGGACCTTGATTGTGGGCACATCTCCAGTGTGGGGCATGCAGGAGGCAGCTGATCCATGTCTCTCTCTTATCGATGTTCCTAACTTTCTATCCCTCTCCCTTCCTCTCTGTAAAAAAAAAGTAAAAAAAAAAAAATCAATAAAATATATTAAAAAAAAGAACGTGGAACATACTTTTTAAAAAAATATATATTTTATTGATTTCTTACAGAGCAGAAGGGAGAGGGATAGAAAGTCAGAAACATCGATGAGAGAGAGACATCGAACAGCCGCCTCCTGCACGCCCCACACTGGAGATGTGCCCGCAAGCAAGGTACATGCCCACGACTGGAATCGAACCTGGGACCTTTCAGTCCGCAGGCCAACGCTCTATCCACTGAGCCACACTGGTCTTGGCCCGTGGAACATACTTTTATTCATTGCAGGGAAGCAGGGAAAAGGAGAGAGAGAGAGAAAAACAGCAGTACATCCGGGAACTCTGCCTTGGGAAACCCTTTTCTGCACTCGGCTGGCGGAGCCACGTGAGGGTGTGCCGGTCGCTGAAAGAGAGAGCGAGTGAGACCTGGAGTCTCCCCCTGGCTCCTCGGCCGCCTGCATTCTCCGTCCGGCTGCTTGGGAACCGCAGTGGGGACCCTGACTGGGGAGCATGCAGCCAAGATCACGATGTGTGGGGGGGGGTGCAGACAGGAAGGGGCTTCCCATTGCCCTCTTTCGTCCGTCTCCTCCCGCTTGGATGGGCATGGACCAGGCCAGAAAGACGCCATTTTCTCCTTCTGGCTCATAAGCATCCGTCTATCCATCCATCCATCTGTCCCTTGACGAATAAAAGGGTAATATGCTGATTAGACCAGGAGACCTTCTGGACAAAGCCATGGTGGTGGGGCTGAGGCAGAGGCAGTTAGGGGTGATCATGCCTGGAGGGGAAGGCAGTTGGGGGTGATCAGGCTGGCAGGGGGGCCATTTGGGGGCGTTCAGGCCAGCAAGAGGAGGCAGTTAAGGGCAAGAAGGCCAGCGTTGCGTTGGGGGGGAGGGCAGTTTGGAGGCAAGCAAGTCGGCAGGCAGCGTGGTTAAGGGCATTCAGGCAGGCAGGTGAGCGGTTAGGAGCCTGCAGTCCCAGATTGTAACAGAGATGTCCAACTGCCGGTGTGGGATCAGGCCTAAACTGGCAGTCAAACATCCCCCGAGAGGGTCCAAGATTGGTGAGGGTACAGGCCGGGCTGAGGGACACCTCCCCCCTGAACCCCCGTCCCGTGCAAGAATTTTGTGCACCAGGCCACTCGTGTGTATGATTTCATTGATGTCCAAGAGGAAAGAAGAGGGAGAGGGAGAGAGAGAAGAACATCCCTGATGAGAGACAATCATGGACTGGCTGCTTCCTACTGGGGATTGTGCACCTGCGTGCGACCTGGGCACGTGCCCTGGCTGGGAATCGAACCGCGTCCTCCTGGGTCAAAGGTTAACGACGAAGAGGTAGGTGCGCAAGACAGAACTTCCCTTGAACTTGAACCACGCAAAGAGCCAGCCGGTCTTGCAGAAATCTCCTGAAGGATTTTTTTTTTCCCCCACGAGGGTTAAACAGTTTCCAGTCCTGTGGGTGAACAAGGGAAGAGGGGTGGGGGTTTGGGGAGAAGTTGGGGGGGGCCGGGGGTGTGTGTGACCGATTCAGAAAACTTGGTTTAAAAACTTCATGAACTTCCAAGTTGCAGGGGGAAAGACGGGAGGGGGAGAAAGAAACAAAAGGAAAGCAGGGCAGCTGGCGTGGGGGCGTCTCTGGGACGTAATGAGCCGGGCAGCGAGCACGCCCGTGGTCTGTGGGCACCGCACGGGTCGCCGCCTCGCGGAGCCCCGCGAAACGAGCCCACATCTGTTTGCCATTTGGACCGTGTAGGCCGAGGATTGCCTCGGGGGCCGATGGCAATTCCTCTTGGAGGAGCAGCCTCGCCCACCTCGGCCCCGGTCGGTTCCCCTTGAAAGAGCCATCAGCCCGCGGCCTGCCATTCGGCGTGAAATATGACCGGGAGGCGGCGGCGGGCGGCGTGCCTCCGTGTGGCCGGGGCCGCGGTCTGTAAATGAGAGGAGGCCCCGGAATCGTTTCCAGCCTCCAGCCGTCCAGCCGTCTGTCTGTCCGTCCGTCCCTCCGTCCCTCGGTTGGCGGCATCGGGGCCGCGACTGGTTTTCATTTCACTTCCATGGAGAGCAGAGGAGGCTCGGGACCAGATGTGGGTGTCGCGCCCGGTGGCCGGGACACAATCTCGGGGTGAGGTTGGAGGCGGCGGGGAGACTTCAAAGAACCTGTTGCCTGCCGTCCAGGGCAGACACGCAGATGGTCTCGGCGCTGAGCATCGGGATGAATAGCGGCCCGATCGATCGATCGATCGCTGTGCACAGAAGTCTCAGAAAGCAGGTGGGAAGCGAGGGATTGGGAGGGATATCTCAAGCTGTCACTGGCTAGGGCTGTGGTCGGCAAACTATGGCTCGAGAGCCACAGGCGGCTCTCTGGCTCCTGGAGTGTGGCTGGAAATGGGGGCAATTCGTTTAGGGCATTTACCTAGTTTCACTGTTGTTACTTTTCCTCCTTCCCTCCTTCCCTCCCTCCCTTCTTTCCTCTCTCCCTCCTTCCTTCCCTCCCTCCCTTCTTTCCTCTCTCCCTCCTTCCTTTCCTTCCTTTCTTCTTTCCTTTGCCTTCCTTCCTTCCTTTCTTTCTCTTTCTCTCTTTCTTTCTTGATTTTTTTTAACCAGGCCTCTAGTTTATGTATATATATAATTATGTATATATAATTAATATATATGTAATTAATATATATATAATTACAGGAGTATAGAATTATCATTTGTGCTATTCATTGGTGCAAACTAAGTACTTTCATAATATCTGTAATGCATAGGTAATATCTATAATATCTGTAATGCATAGGTCATATCTGTAATATCTACAATGAATAGGCATATATATATATATATATATATATATATGTATTACATATGCATTATAGAGAGTATAAAAGCCGGGGAGCACCCACAGTGGACTGTGCTCCAGGGAGAGAGGCCCCTGTGTGTTGGGCCTTGGCTGGGTCCTAAGGCAACTAGAGGAGAACACAGCTCGGAGGCAGGAAGTGATGGAGAGGTCCTGTTCTCACCCGTCGCTTTCCCGCTCAACCCCAGGTGGGGGCAGTCACGACTACCCACAAACGGTCGTCGCACCCTCGCACCTCCCAAAATGTATACACACACGAACAGCTGCTGGCTCCATGAAAGTTCCTTCCTTGTCAGCTGTCAGCCACCGGAATGAATATGTACGCATTTGGGGGCGACAGCCCTTGTCTACAGAAAATACCACCCCAGCCCAAACCGGTGTGGCTCAGTGGATAGAGCGTCGGCCTGCGGACTGAAGGGTCCCAGGTTCGATTCTGGTCAAGGGCATGTGCCTTGGTGGCGGGCACATCTGGGGATGTGCAGGAGGCAGTTGATGGATGTTTCTCTCTCATCCATGTTTCTAACTCTCTATCCCTCTTGCTTCCTCTCTGAAAAATCAATAAAATATATTTTTTTAAAAAGAAAAAAAATGAAAGAAAATAGCACCGCAAACTTGAAACCTTCTATGGGAATTTCCAGGAAGGATGCCTGAACACTTCCTCTACATAGGACGCTTTCTGAACTTGGCCTTGAGCCCATTTTATGTTGTCGCTTGGAAACATATTTCCCCAGAAGTGTTCCTTACGGCCAGAGAGTCCCCCTACTTTCTTCTTCTATTTTTTCCAGCGCCTGCTTGAGTGCGTTTTGTAGAGTTAAGCCGTTTGGTGGTGGTGGTGGTGGAGGAAATGAAGTAAAAGAACAGGCTGCCGTGACTTAGTCTTCGTAAAAATTCCCTTCCCGCGCGTGGGAGCAGGGGGATCGGAGCGCCCTGGTTGGAATAACACGTCGAACCCCAAACGCTTCCAATGCCGCGGGCGAAAAGCACTCTGTGAGCGGCCGGGCTGTGTGCTCCTCGGGCCACGCTCGCTGGGTAAGAGCCGGGTCCCTGAAGCCTCTCAATGCTTAGACCTTTCCCAGGAAAACCATAGTATCCCTCCCCCACGCCCCCCAATGCTTCCACCTCTTCAGAAACGGGTTGTTACCCTGCAGAAGCCAACGACCGCTCTGAAAGCCGCTGGCGCTGCTGAGGGTGCCGGTGTCTTCGTCTGGGATTGTCCGAGGGACATGGAAAGCGGCCCAGCTCTTCGCTGCGGGTCTTTGCCCCTCAGCCGCCATGCCCGCCCGTCTCTCCCCAGGGTGCTGCTGGGCTCCTGCTCCTGCCAGTTCTTCTGCTTCTTTAAAAAAAAAAAAATATTATATTGATTGTTTACAGAGTGGAAGGGAAAGGGACAGAGAGCTAGAAACATCAATGAGAGAGAGACATGGATCAGCTGCCTCACGCCCCCCACTGGGGATGTGCCGGCCACCAAGGTACATGCCCTTGACCGGAATCAAACCCGGGACCTTTCTGTCCGCAGGCTGACACTCTATCCACTGAGCCACACCGGTTTCGGCCCAACGCTATATTTTTAAAAAGATAGTGTTTTTATTTTAAAATATATGTTATTGATTTTTTTTTTTTACAAAGAGGAAGGGAGAGGGACAGAGAGTTAGAAACTTCGAGGAGAGAGAGACATCCATCAGCCGCCTCCTGCACAGTCCCTACTGGGGATGTGCCTGCAACAAAGATCCATACCCTTGACCGGATTTGAACTCAGGACCCTTCAGTCCGAAGGCCTACACTCTAGCCACTGAGCCAAACCGGTTTCGGCAAGATAGTGCTTTTATTGATCTCAGAGAGGAAGGGAAAGGGAGAGAGAGAGCTAGAGACATCCATGATGAGAGAGAATCATGGACCAGCTGCCTCCTGCACGCCCCACCTTGGGGACGGAGCCCACAACCCGGACCTGTGCCCTGACCAGGAATCGAATCCTGACCTCCTGGCTCCTAGGTGGACGCTCAACCACGGAGCCATGCCGTCGGTGGAGCAGGATCCTGAGGCTGTTACTTTGGGAGCAGGAAAGAAGCAGCAACGGTTTGTGAGCTCCCTGGCCCCTCCTAATCAGGGAGAGAATACACTGAACGTGGGCCGTTCTGTCTCATGCTCGGGCCTCGAACTCTCCCGCGTGCGCCCTGCGATGTCCGTCTACCCCAGCTCGTGCCCCCTTCTCTGCTCCCTCCCTCCCTCCCCACAGCTTCTTCCGGAGGTGTCTCTGCCCCTGGGGCACCCACGTTTCAGCTGCCAACTCGAAGCAGCTCCCCGGGACCCGCAGACCCGCGCCCTCTCAGCGGCTCCCTCCCTCCGAGACTTGAACTTGACTTGTGACCTGGAGGGACATCCCCGTGGGAGGGTCTGCTGCTTCCTGCCGGCCATTCTTCTTTGTTCTCATTTGTTTCCACACACTATCCCCTCCCTCCCATGCCTCCCCCTCACCTGCCTCCACATCCTACTCCCCAACACGCACCCCTGGGAACGGTTAGTGGGCCTGCGATCTACAAAGAGCCGGCCGCTCGGCCGGGCCAGGCCCGGGAGGGGGATTTATCAGAAGGTGGCGGGACGCGGCCCTCGGAAGCGGGGTTATCGATGGCGCCCGGCCGGCTTGTTAGCGGGGAGACGGCCGGGCGCCCGCGCTCATCCGTTTTCCCCCTCGAACTTGTCCGGGTGCAATCATCCTCCATTACCCTGACACCTGCCCGGCCTGGCGGCTCGGCCCGCTCAGAGATGATGCCGTTAAGCGCGCCTTCGGAGGGAGCCGCGAGCGATTTATGAGGCTCCGGCCGGCCCTCGACCCCGCGCCCTCCCATCAAGGTGGGGGGGAGATTAGCCAGGGGGATCAATAGTTACTGTCAGAGGCGGGCGGGCGGACCGGGCAGAGGATTCTAGAAGGTTTCTCCCCCCCTCCCCACCCGAGCCGGCCGCATAGAAGGACAAATGCGTTTTCGCGCCGATGGCCCCGGCCGGGGGGTTTCAGATGGGGCGTTTGATGGATCCCACTTTGGGGAGCCATCCGGCCGCCTCCCCACGGCGCCGTAAAAGGAATTGTGTTTCTGCTCTCCCGGCGGCCGCGTCTCCCGCTCGCTCGTTCTAATCGCCTTTGGCCGGTGAGGCCGGCGCGGACCTGCCTGCCTCCGCCTGCGTGCAGCTCTAGCCCAGGGAAGGATTTTAACAATTTCCGGGAATTCCAGGCAAAAAAAAAAACGGGACTCTGAAATATACGAGTGCCTGGCCTGGCTGTTCAGGCCTATCGCTGTATATTCTTTTTTAAAATATATTTTATTGTTTTTCTACAGAGAGGAAGGGAGAGGGATAGGGAGTTAGAAACATCGATGAGAGAGAGACATCGATCAGCCGCCTTCTGCACGCCCCCCACTGGGGATGTGCCCGCCACCAGGATACATGCCCTTGACAGGAATCGAACCTGGGACCTTTCAGTCTGCAGGCCGACGCTCTATCCACTGAGCCACACCGGTCTCGGCTAATGAAGTGTTTTTCATTTCTTCTTTGATCTCATGTACAACCCCAATCATTGTTTGGTTAACATGCTCTTCAGCTTCCCAGGGTTTGAATTTTTTGGGGGGAATAGTTCTTATTGCCGTTCATTTCTAATCTTGTGCCACTGTGGCCTGAGAAAAGG
>PVJN01050317.1:0-14850 GCA_004026805.1 Lasiurus borealis
AAAAAAAATTAATAATCTCAGTATCCTGGAGAGATTGGAGGTCAATGACCCCAAAACTAGACCTGGCTAATGCGCTGAGATCCACAGACCCACTTCAAGCAGCAGCAAGGCAATTGACCAATGTTTGTGAGTTTTGTTCCACTTAAGTGGACAAATGGAAACAGAAGTAGCTTTTGGGTCTGGCGCAGGAGCCAGAACCAGTTTGATACTTGAATTTGCACTGGGAATGAAAACAGAATTACAGGGCTGAATGGGGTTGCCTGCTGTCTCTCTCTACCACAGTTCTGCCCCGTGTTCTTCCAGGGCTCCCTTTTTCCTCCAGGCCACCTTGTAAGTTCAGGTACTTGTCACCTGCCACTTGAGTCTTGTTAAAGTCTCCTAAGTGATCCTCTGTCTCTTTCTTTTCCTTATCACCCACCCTTTCCATCACCCATGGAGAGTGCTGTCTCAAGTACCAGGTAATCATGATTCCACCCAACATCCTATTGCAGATGAGTCCAAGTTTAAAGTCTTTAACCTGAGATTCAGTCTCATGCAGCAATCTTTCCCTTGTCTTCTGCCCTCTGCTCTCTCTACCTGCCAGGGCTGACACTCTGCCAAATCTTGTCCAAGGCTTGTTTATTGCCATCTCTGTCTTTGTTGGATGTCCTTGCTTGGTACAGCTTCCTATTTCCGTTATTCCTAGGTTTTGAGAGACTTTGTAGTATATTCATTAAGTGAGTAACCCTGGAATCAGACTCTCTGGATTTACATCCTGCTTCTGTCACTTATATGAAATAAAATATATAAAGCTTTTACCACAAAGCCTTACATGAAATAAGTGCTCCATAATGCAGGCTGTGACAGTATTATTACCACTGTGCATCACTTCCTTTGAGTGCCACTATTCACTTCTCTTAAGAAGTCTTTCTTGAGTAACATCAACCTGGTCCTCCCTGACCCTGTTCACTCACAGGTGATAAAACCTTGTCTGGTGAATCTTATTAGAGTCCTTTCAGAGTGTCTGACCCCATGGTGGCCTGGAATAGCTAGTGCTTTCTGCCTGTCTTTGGTCCAGTACTCAGTATATTTTGATAAGTTTCTGCTGAACTGGATTGATATTAAGAGAAAGCTTTGATTCAAATAGCTACAATTTGAATCAAAACTTTCTCTTAATATCAGTCATGAACCATCCACCCATCCATCCATTCGTCTGTCCGTCTGTCCGTCCGTCTATCTGTCCATCCACATAATTAGTCAGCAATATCTTTTAAAATATGTTTTTATTGATTTTAGAGAGAGAGGAAGAGAGAGGGAGAGAAACATCCATGTGAGAGAGAAACATTGATCTGTTGCTTCTCGTACAGACCCTGACCAGGGACCAAACCTATAACCTGGGCATGTGCCCTGATTAGGAATTGAAAAGGTGACCTTTAGGTACACAGGATAATACTTAACCGACTGAGCAGCCACACTGGCCAGGGCAAAAATATTTTGAATACCTATTATGTGCCAGGCACATTCTAGATGTTGGGTATATCATACTGGACAAGACAGACTCTGCCCACCTTCACAAAGTCATTGTCTAGGTGAGAGACAAACACTTATACAGGTAGCTATGCTATAGAGCAGGGGTGTGGTACCTTTTATCTGCCAAGAGCCATTTGGATATTTTTAACATCATTCATAGGCCATACAAAATTATCAACTTAAAAATAAGCCTGCTATGTTTGGTCAAACATTTAATTAATTCACCCTTAATGCATTGGCAGGGCCAGACAAAACAATTTTGAGAGCCTTATATGTCCCAGAGGATGGACATTCTTCACCCCTGATATAGAGTGACAAGTGTTCCGATGAGGAAAGTACAGGGTGCTGAGATAACTCAGAAGCCCAAAGAATAAGCTCTTAACTCTATCTGGAAAGATCATGGAGGACTTCCCAGAGGAAGCAAGATATCAACTGAGACTCAGAGAAAGAGCAAAATTTAACCAGGTGAAAGGGAATTACAAGTGAAGAAGGTTTCAATTGAGGGAATAGTATGTGAAAAAAATAGAGGAAAGAGGGACTTGTGTATTGGAACTCTGGGTGGCGAGACAGAGTGTGTGGGTGCACATGCGTGGAGGTAGAACTGGGAGAAGAGGCTAGAGAGGCCGACTGGGGACAGGATAGGCAGGAAATTACATACTTTATTATGAAAATCGGGGTTGCACATCAGAGGCAGGCAATGAATGTTTGTAGAGGAAGTGAGTGGGAGAGTTTAGTGAAGTGCTGAAATGCTCAGATTTATAATTTAGAAAAATCATACTGGCTGCAGTGGGGAGAATGGAGGGAGGCTGGTTTGTCAATCTCCATGACAGAGCGTTGGCCTTGCTTCTTTTCTCAAGCATCTCAGTCTCCACCTGGGTTTGACCTCCAGCTGAGGCCCTGCTGCCCTGCCTGGTTCTTGCCAATCCCCTTCTGAGGACCGGACTCTTATCTCTTGTTCTCAGCTGTTGACTCAAGTCTTGTTCAAAATGAATAAGCAAATCAGAACTAGGGTCCTGCCACTCCAGGCTTAGTGTCCACCTATTGGGAATCCTCGTCTATTGAATCTTTTACATGCTAATCTTCTTGGTTACTGGTCTCTGCTGAACTTGAGATGCTGCATGTCTTTGGACAATACAGTTTGAATTTTTCACTGTCACATCTGTCTCAAATATGGCCTGTTATATACTACGGCCCCAGTGATGGACCCTAATGGTTGCCCAGTGGTGAGCAAGACCAATATGGCTCTAGAGCTCATGGCAGTGATGAGAGATGGATTTTAAATAAATATGAACTGTTCTAACGATGACTGAAAACAAGATTAAGGTTATAACTGGAAAGATAACATGAAGAACCAGTTTCAGTTTGGATGGTGTGCCAAATAGCTCCTCCTTTGTTCCTCCAGGCTGTCCCAACCTTCTTACTCACCTCCATCTGTGCCCAGGGAGGCTGACCAGGATGGACTGCATCAGTGGTCTCTCTTGTCCTCTGGCTTTAGCAGGGTTTAGCCAAAGGGAATACCTAGCTGGAGATAGAGAAGAGTATGAGGTTGAGGTATGCATTTTTCTAGCATCTCTGTGCAGGATCACTGGGAGCTGGCTCAGCTTTTGTTCTGTTCCTTCTTCCTTCTGGCCTAGGGTTGTTTCTGCTCTCGTGCTTTCCCTTGGTCTAGCTCCACCTGCTTATAAATTGCCCTTTTATCAAAGCTCCTTGAATTACCTTCATGTGGGCATGCTATTGTTTCCAGCCAGGACCCTGACAGATACAGATGGCAACATAAAGCCTTTCTGAGGAAGTGACATTTAAGCTAGACTGGTGGGACGAGAGAGAGCCAGCCATGTGAAGTGCAGGGGAGGAGTGGCACTCCAGGCAGAAGGAAGTCGAGTGTGAAACTGAGGTGGAAAAGAGCTCATGTTTGTGCTGAGGGAACAGAGAAGAGAGAAGGGCAGTGTGTCTGGGCCACAATGAGCCGGGGAGAGGGCGTGAGTTGAGATTGAAGAGAAGGCTGGGGCTACAGCATCTGGGACTTTGCAGGCTGTGGAAGGAATTAGTCTTTTATCTTGACCACTGCCAGACTGCAGAGGAAGTTCTTGGCTTGCCTCCTGGTCATCACTCTCCTGGTAGTGGCCCTTACCAGAGATAAAAATAGTGATAATGAACATTTATTGAGCACCTCCTACATTCAGGTGTTATTTTAAGTTCTTTGGATGCGCTGATTCATTTCATTGTTAAACCGCTCCAAGAGGAAGGCATTGTTATCCTCCAAATTCCATAGGTAAAGAAATCAAGGTTCAAAGAGATTGAGTAACTTGCCCAAATCCCACAGCTAGTACATGAAACAGTCGGGATTTGAATTTATTTTGGCAACATGAGGATGTCACTGGCATTTAAATGATTATGTCCAAGTGCCCGCATTAAAATTTCATTTACTATGGAACCAGTGGTAAATCTGGAGCCAGGGCCTTACTCTTCCACAATTTTCTATAACTCTATTAAGCACATGATTGCTAAATCCTCAGCCCCCACTAGTCTCCTATCTTACACACCTCTAATTCGTAATGGTCTCCTGTACCTATCAATCATTTCTAGTGGTTTCCTGCATCTGTCAATTGTTTAATAACTTATGCATATTTATTCTGCCTTCTCAAATGTTTCACAGACTCCTTAATGACCTAGATGGATTCTTTTAATTCTCTACTATTCATAGACCCTCAGAGTGGTGAGCACAAAGGAGTACTTAATAAGTGCTTTTTTGGATGCTTGATTTAAATTAAACTGTGGGTGTAAAGTAATAGTGCCTGAAAAGTAGAAGGTGTTTAACAGATGGAATCTGTCACTGGAGCTTATAAGAAGGAAGTTAGTTTCCTAGGCAATTGTTAACCCTAGATCCAACATAAGATCCTTGGTTCACCACACTAGGTCATCTCCATGGTGTTTACAGTCCTGGATCCTGTTTTAGTTCAGGGAGCTGAAGAGAAAATTAGGGGAGCACAGATTGTTCTCCTAGATGTCAATGTAACATCATTCCCTTCTTTTCAATTATCTAATGCATATCTGCAAGGTTGGGGATCCTACTTATGTTTCCAGCTGTATCTCCTCTTGGGATGATGAGTTCTGTAAACTTCCTCCCTGCTATGTGAAGGAGCACTTTCTTTTATTGATTCTGAATTTACCTCCACAAATTTCAAGTTCCAAGATTCCTCCTCTCCCTATTTTTTTAATCCTCACCCAAAGATACGTTTTAAAAAAAATTGATTTTAGGGAGAGAGGAAGGCAGAGAGGGGGAAACATTAATGTGAGAAACATTGATCAGTTGTTCTCCCCCAACCTCTCACACATACACACCCCAGGTACATGCCTTGACTGGGGATCAACCCACAACCTTTAGGTGTATGGGACAACACTCCAACCAACCTAATCTCCCCGCTGGGGATTCCCCTCTCTATTTCTTTCTATTGATTTTTTACAGAGAAGAAGGGAGAGGGATAGAGAGTTAGAACATAGATAAGAGAGAGACATAGATCAGCTGCCTCCTGCACGTCCCCCACTGGGGGTGTGCCCCAACCCAGGTACATGCCCTTGACTGGAATCGAACCCAGGACCTTTCAGTCCACAGGCCGACACTCTACCCACTGAGCCAAACCAGTTTCGGCTTTTATTTCTTTATCTTTTCTTGGAACAAGTATCTGAGGATAGGTGAGCAATTGCCTATGTTCCACTTCTATCCTTCATCAATCCTATTGTTCATCCTAAGAGATATGGAGATTTTTTTCTTTTTCCTCCAAATGTTTCCTTTTATCTCTTTGGCATGGTGGAGATAGAAGAATTGCCTTCCAAAAAGAACTTTTCTTTCTTTCTTTTTTAAAAAAATATATTTTATTGATTTTTCACAGAGAGGAAGGGAAAGGGATAGAGAGCTAGAAACATCGATGAGAGAGAGACATGGATCAGCTGCCTCCGGCACGCCCCCTACTGGGGATGTGCCCGCAACCAAGGTACATGCCCTTGACCAGAACCGAACCTGGGACCTTTCAGTCTGCAGGCCAACGCTTATCCACTGAGCCAAACCGGTTTCGGCCAAAAAGAACTTTTCTAAAGAAGAAGGCAACCCATACAGGAAAGAAGCAGAAAACACAGTGTTGAAATTGCCTCATGGCCCAAGCTTAAGCACCTCTGTTGAAGCAGAGAGGCACCTCCCCAGGCCTCTGATTCCTGCCTGTCCTTTGGCCAAGGATCTTGTTTCCTTGTATTGCAAAAGCTGATCTGCCATCTTGTCCCCTAAACAAGACATTTCAAAAGAGGAGTCATTTGGTGTTGATCATTGTGCTACCATGTCAAAGTGGCTAGATCAAAATGTAAAAAAAAACCCCACACATTTTTAATGACTAGATGTTCTGAATTTTGGACATTTTTGAACCTCTCTTTTCCTGTGTCTTCCCCCTTTTTAGAATTGTTTTTCACTCCTGAGTTTTACCCCAGAACTCTGCCCCTGGGCCAACTATCCACCCCTGTAAACTCATCTAAGAGTGTAGGGTATGGGAGGAGGGATCATGCAGTGAACCTGACCCTCTCAGAGGGTGTGGGTAGAGGAGCAATCAAGTAAGTCTTGTAGCATGAGGATGCAAATTTCACACATTACTTGGTTAAAAAACCAGCACAAAGGCTAATTTTTCTTGGCGACATGAGGATGTCACTGGCATTTAAATGATTGTGTCCAAGTGCCCATATTAAAATTTAATTTACCCTGGCTGCACATCAGAATTCTGTGGGAGCTTTAACAACAACAACAAAAACACACAAATAAAGCATTGTCTGCCTACCCCTCTGCTACTAATACAATTTTTTGGGTGGGGGTCACTTAAGCAGTCCCATTTTTTAAAGTTCCCTAGGTGATTCTATAACACAACTAGGGTAAAGAACCAGTGTCTTGATCAAGTGTACAGTCTCTGATATGCACACACTATCTCTCTGTCTTTTTCAGAATGTCCACAGCTCCAGAGATGTCTATCGGAGGAGCTGAGAGGCCATGCAGAAAATGCATCTAGATCTTGGAACCTGACCAATGAGTTCTGTATTGTCACAGGTTTTTGTTTTTAACTTCCCTTTTCTTTTTAAAATATATTTTTATTGGTTTCAGAGGGAGGAAGGGAGAGGAAGAAAGGGATAAAAACATCAATGATGAGAGAGAATAATTGATCAGCTGCCTTTTGTACCCATCCTCCCCCCTAGAAGTTAAGCCCGCAACCTAGGCATATATCCTGAACTGGAATTGAACTGTGACCTTCTAGTTAATAGGTCAAAGCTCAACCATAGAGCCATGCTGGCCAGGCTTAATTTCTTTATTGTATTTTTAGTATCTAGCTCCATTTTCTAGAACTGTCTGGTTTATGGTTTCTGCTAGGAACTCATGTCTAGTTTATATCTGATTAAAGGGCTCAGTCAAACTCATTTATTATCCATTCAATTTTTGTTCACTCATCTCTTAACTCATTCAGTCACTCTTCCACTAATTCACTTATTCACTTTCTGATTCATTCATTCATTCATCCACCATTTGCTCATCCATCCATTTGTCTATTCATTCATTTATTTGCTCATTGATTCATTCACTTATTTATTATTGTTGATTATCTCATCTGTCTACCATCCATCCATCCATCCATCCATCCATCCTTCTATCCTCTCAGTCATTTACTCATTGATTTATTCTTTGCTAATTTACCTATGCTTTAGAGATTTTCTGACACTTAGAGATGCAGGCTCCTGAGTGTGGCTCCGGGGAAACACAGATGTATCCACAGGTATTAGGCTTGTTTTTGGAGGCTAGACTCATTTACTTTCTTGGGCCAGAGAATCCTGGTCCTTTGCTCTCCCTTGTGATCAGATGTCCTGATTTGTGGAAAGAAACTTTTCATTATCTTTAAAAAAACACACGTATATTGTTATTGATTTCAGAGAGGAAGAGAGAGATAGACACATCAATGATGCAAGAGAATAATTGATTGGCTGCTTCCTGCATGCTCACCTTCTGGGGATCAAGCCTGTGACCCAAGCATGTACCCTGACTAGGAATCGAACCATGACCTCCTGGTTCATAGGTTGATGCTCAACCACAGAGCCATGTCGGCCGGTCCTTTTCACTATCTTATTAAAAAGTCTTTATATCCTGGGGATTCCCCCAGGACTGAACCAGAGGGTCTCCTTTGGATACAGATATAGCTCTGTAGTGCTAGCTGGTGGCAAGGTGTGTGGGGAGGGGGTGGGAGGAGATGGGGAGCAACATTTGATGTTGCTAGTTTAGGATAAGTCATCTGCTTTGAGCTATACCTTCCTACTTATTGAATTTTCTTTAAATAGTAATAAAAAACAGGAGAAAACCTAATAAAAATGAATAAAATAGGCTAAAAATGACACAATAAAAGGAGAAGAGAGAAATAGCAAAAGCAAACTGTTGCAGTAATCACAGCAGAAATGATAACATAGATATCAACCTCCAAGAGAACAGTGGTACCTGGTGGGTGAGTTAAACATGACAAACTTGGTGGCAGGTCAGGGACAAGGGCAGAGATGTAGATTGGAGTTCTCTTCCATGTTTTGTGGGTAGAGAATTTGGCTAAGACTTCTTGGGAGAAAGGGCCTAACTCTTAAAGCATGCATTTGAAAGGGAAATTTATTATCCATTCAACTAGTAAATGATAAGTGTGTGGTTTACTGCCTTCTTAAAACTTACTATATAGTGGGGATGACAGACACTTGTATAAGTAGTTACACTCTGGAGTGATGAATACTGTGATGAGGGAGTACAAGGAGCTATGGAAATTTCTAATGGGAGAAGCTAGTCTAAGGATCCAGAGAAGGTTCCTGAAAGAAGTGGAGGTCTAAGTGTGACTTGAAGGTGGACGTGTGTATAGTATACTGGGAAAAGGCAGAGGGTAAGAGAGAGCATGAAATGAAAACTATCTTGTATGAAAATGCAAGAGGAGAGTAGGAAGGAAAAAGGCAGAGAATAGAAGTGCCATTCATTCATTCATTCATTCATTCATTCAACAAATCACCACTAAGCATATACTCTCTGCATGGTCCAGAGCTGAGTGGTGGAAATAGAAGGACAAATAGCACAGTTTCTCTCATCAAGATCATCTACTGTCCAGGGAGCTCAAATGGAAGACAGTAAAGAAAGAGTTAAGAGAAAATTGTTGAGGGATCTCTGCCAACTCACCGACTTAGATGCATGACTCCCTGTAACCAGTCTTGTTTTTTTGAGTGTGTTATGCTTGGATGGAAAATGCCCAAACTGGGCTTTTCCAGTCCACATGACAGGGTTTCCTGATGAGCCACTAACTGGAGCATAGTGCTGTGTGATGATTTTGTCATAGGAGGGGGAAGAGGTAGCAGCAGAGGAGGGCAGGGGATGGGGAGTACCATTGGATGTCCAGATCTGCTACAAAGCCTGACAGGACTGGTCTTCCCAGGAGTCGGGTGGTTAGGAGACATGGAAGGAACTAAGGACTAGTGGGGTGTTTGGATGTTGAGGTGTGTATAAAGTTGAAGTGCCATTTGAGAAAACTAAATGTCCCGTTCTCCTACAGCCTATAAGGTGGTATATTCCTTGGTGAATTCACCCAGGCCCAGACTTAGGTCAAACATTACATATAGGGTGGGGCAAGATAGTTTTCCTTTCATGTTTGTATGGAATATAATACAAGAATAAAGTCTGTATTTTACTTACTCACAACTGTGAACCTACTTTTGCCCACCCTGCATAGAAACATTGCTTAGTCCATGACCCAGACCTACTCAAACTCAGTGATACTGACTTATGTCAGTGAACTTCATATGAGTCTGATGTATGACATTGGACCTTACTGAGAAACACTCAGGGGCATGGTTGCTCATGTGTTCTGACCATTCTTTCTTTGTGGCCATGCCAAATGATAAGTTAGATAATAATCAGAATGTACTTTCGGTCAAGGTTCAAAGCTGGAAACAGAAACTATGGGTATTTTAAGAAAAAAGAGATTTATTATGAGAAATTACTTGCTTCCAAAATTTTTGGAAGGATTGGAAAGGCTCTAAGCTGGGGCACTAGGAATGACTTTGACCAGGATTCATCAGGAGAGTGGTTGCTTTGGACATATCTGGATTGTGGAGGCTCAGGGCCTTGATCCTGAAATCACTGAGGTCAAGACTAAGCCACAGTGGCTTAGTGGTTGAGTATTAACCCAAGAATCTGTAGGTCACTGTTTGATTACTGGTCAGGGCACATGCCTGGGTTACAGGGGGTGGGTGGGCAGGAGGCAACTGATTAATGATTCTCTCTCATCATTGATGTTTCCATCGCTCTCTCCTTCTCCTTCTCTGTCTCTAAAAATCAATAAGAATATAATAAAAATATTAAAAAAACACACAGTTCTGTGATCCAGGACTTAGGAATCTGCTGCTGTTAGTACCACTCCTTTGGACACTAAAACAGAGTCCTATTGGTGTCTCTACCCCCTTGCTCATCAGCAAGAAAATGGTGCCTGCTTCACTTTTATCTGCAAATATCTCACCTAAGTGCATCTGATTGGTAAAACCAATTTCTCACCCAGATTCCGATCTTCAAAGGAAATGTAGGTTAAGAAAATATTTTCAGCCTTTGCATTACAGAAATGCCCAGTAGAAGGAGCTGGGAATGGATGTAGAAAGCCAATCGGTCATTTTCCACTACCCCTGGTACAAGTGGAATTAGAATAATAGGATTTACTTATACAAATTGAAATCTGAATAGTGGGAAGCTAAGACATCCTAAAGAATCAGCCTCTACATTTGCCACAAATATGTCACTGGAAACTGAAGGATCTAGACCTGAACACTCAGGGCTAGAATGCACCCCCCCCCCCCCAATGGTTCTCTTCTTGTTCTGTGTACATGGCTGTCCACTTCATGTTTTTACTCACAAGTAGTTTCTTTAGCCATAACACTCCTGTCAAATCTTCTATCCAACTTTGCTGAATTTGGAAAAAATATTTGTAGATTGATTTGGATCATGATCTTGAATAAGCATGACTTGCGGGATGTAATAAAAAAGCTCTCCTGTTGTCCCAGTTTAAATCCAGTCTGTGGGGCTAGTTCTTCTGCCAGCTGCACCCTGGACATCCATGATTGTTAGTGGGTAACCAAAAGTCTTATGTATTATTGAAGTTTCAACTTTTATTATATTTCAAACTTTGTAATTAAAATATGCAGCCCTGTAATTTTGCCTTACAGGTGAGACCTTCTCCCTCCTCCATTGAGGTTGCTGCAGGCTGGAAGCTGCTGGGGAAGGGAGATGTATATTTGGGTTTTCTCTCTTTCTTCACTAATATTTCTACTCCATTTCCTATCTTGTGAGCTGTGCTTATGATGCCTCCAGGATGGGATGAGGTAAGGGGAGCATGGAAGCCTTCACTTGATGGTTTCCATGATGATGACTGTGGAGAGTGGTTACAGTATTTGGACAGGTTCAAGCCTTGGACTAATGAGAGGGCACAGTCCTCTCATGGCAAAGTCATGTGAAAGTCCCAGCTTGGAGGGCAAAGCCCTCCCAACACAATTATAGCCAGAGGCTATAGTTGTAAGCTTGAACCTATGTTCCATACATGCGGTTCCACGTATCTGAATAATGTGGGCTTGATAGAGTTCAGGTGCATGTAATTGAGTAGATTGGAACATTGTTAACATCTTGATCAGGCTCTTACTTACTTTACCTCGTAGAATCCTATCCAATAAAGAGGGAATATCCATCACAAAGATGGCTACACCCAGAGCCGAGGCCAAGTTCCCATAAGGACCCTTAACGAGCAATCAGCAGGGACCTGAGTCTATGCCCTCCCCCACCTCCATAGGGTTTGACAGGGGACTTCAGGCCATGTCCCCCACCCAGCAAGGCTTGACAGGGGGCCTCAAGGTGTGCTTCCCCTCCTGGTGCTGGGTTAGGAGACCTCAGACTGCACCCCCCACCCGGCAGGGCTTAACAGAGGACCTCAGGCCATGCCTCCACCTTGGCACCAGGCTGGGGGACCTCAGGCCTTGATCCCCAACTGGTGGGGCTTGATGGGGACCTCAGGCCTCAACCCTTGCCCTGGTGCCAGGCCAGAGGACCTGAGGCCACATGTTCTGCCTGATGGGACTTAATGGGGGACCTGAAGGTGTGTTTCCCGTCCTGGTACTGGGCTAGGGGATCTCAGGCTGCTTCCCCTCCCCCCTCCCCCCCCAGCACCAGGGCAAGGGACCTCAGGCCACACTCCCCACCAGGTGGGGCTTGACAGGGGACTTCAGGCCATGCCCCCCACCCTGGCACCAGGCCAGGGGACCTCAGGCTGTACCCCTCACTCCAGCATCAGGCCAGGGGACCTGAGGCTGTGCCCTCCTGCCTGGCAGAGCTTGACAAGGTACCTCAGGCCATGCTCCCCACTCAGGAGGGATTGATGGGGGACCTCAAGATGCACTACCAGTGCTGGGTGGGAGGAACTCAGGCCACAAACCCTTCCCAGTGGGGCTTGATGGGGGACCTGGGGCTGAACCCCCCTGCTGGTGGGGCTTGACCAGGGACCTCAGGGCATACCCCCCACACAGTGGGGCTTGACAAGGGATCTCAGGACATGTCCTACACCTGGCAGGGATTGATGGGGGACCTCTAGGCATGCCTCCTACCCTGGTCTGGGCTGGGGGACCTCAGGCCACATCCCCCATCTTGGTGCCAGGCCAGGGGACCTGAAGCTACATACCCTGCCCAGAAGGGCTTTACAAGGGTGGGACTGGCTGGCTCTGGATCTAGGCCAATGGAGGGGTGGGTGACCGGGTCTGGATCTCACATGATTTTGAGGCAAATGTGGGTGAGCAGGGGCTTGACTCTGGGACCTGTGGTGAGCCCCAGAGGAAGGTTTTTATATACATTTTACTAATTTTCTTCCATCTCTGACATTTCTATTATAGAGAAAGGGCAAAAAGCAATATTAAATTATTTCCTCTAATTAATTCCTTTTTAATATGCACAAATTTTATGCACTGGGCCACTAGTCCTATATAATAAAGAGGGAATATGCAAATTGACCATCACTCCATCATAAAGATGGCTGCACCCATAGCTGAGGCCAGGCTCCCATAAGGAGCCTTAATGAGCAATCAGCAGGGACCTGAGGGACCTGAGGCTATGCCCTCTCCTGCCCCCTTGGGGCTTGATAGGAGCCCTAAGCTGCACCACCAGCCCTGGCATCAGGTTGTGGGACCTCAGGCAGCACCCCCTACCCCAGTGCCAGGCCAAGGGACCTGAGGTCATGCCCCTTGCTCAGCAAAGCTTGACAGGGGACCTCAAGGTATGCTTCCCGTCCTGGTGCTGGGCTGGGGACCTCAGGCTGTGCCCCCACTCAGTGGGACTTGATGGGGGAACGTCAAGCTGCACCCCAGTGCCGGGTTGGGGGAAATCAGGCCTCACTCCTGCCCAGCGGGGCTTAACAAGGACCTGAGACTGTGCCCCATCTTGGTCTTGGGTTGGGGACCTGAAGCTGTGCCCCTCCACCTGGCAGGGCCTGACCAGGGACCTCAAGCCATACACTCCAGCCAGCGGGGCTTGACAAAGGATCTCAGGCCATGTCCCACACCTGGCAGAGCTTGAGAGAGGACCTCAAGGCATGCCTCCCACCCCAATCTGGGCTGGGGGACCTCAGGCCATGCCCCTCATCCTGGTACTGGGCCTGGGGACCTGAGGCTACACCCCTGCCTTATAGGGCTTTATAAAGGTGGGACTGGCTGGGTCTGGATCTAGCCCAATGGAGGGGAGGGCTGGCTGGGTCTGGGTCTCATGCGATTTTGAGGTGCAGGTGGGTGGGCAGAGACTTGACTCTGGGCCCTGTGGTGACAGGGGGGCATGACCTGAGGTCCCCCAGATTCTGACAGGAGGAAGGTTTTCATATACATTTTACTAATTTTCTTTCATCTCTTACACTTCTATTATAGAGAAAGGGCAAATAGCAATATTAAATTATCTCCTCTAATTAATCCCCTTTTAATGTGCACAAATTTTGTGCACTGGGCCATTAGTCCAGCTATAAAATAAAGACTTGGCTTTCAGGTGCTGTTACTGTCTCTCCATCAGAGAAGTAGCATCCCACTGAGACCCAGCTTTCATTCTCTTGTCTGTCTTTTCTAAATCCTTCACCATTAACCGTCAGATTCACCCTTGGCTGTGCTGGCGGGCACAGATGACCCACTTCAACACTCTTCTGACTTGGCAGATGTTAAAAGTGAACTCTTCCTCATGGGTGCTTTTGTGGGGCTTCAAAGATGCCCACCTAATGTCTGCAGATCGTTCACCTGCGGCTCTTGGTCCTAGAACACATGAATCTCTGTTTTGGCTGTCTGCTTTATCCTGGGAGCCCAAAGGTACCTCTGCTTTCTCTCTTTGACAGGATGTAAGGTGCTCTCCTCACTGGCTCACTCTTATACTAGTACTTGACATGTAAGATTCTGGCTAAACCTCTGTCATTCCTCTGCTCTGGCAAATTCTGGAAATAAGTAAATCCCTAAACTGTCACCCTCTCTGCTGCTCTACAGGCTGCTGTGGCCAGCCTCTTGACATTTGGATTTCTCAAGTGATACTCCAGGGATCCCATTTAAGTTCTCCAAGTGATCTCACAAAGTCACTCTCTTGTCATCCTGGGGGTAGGAGGGAGCATTGCACACTAATCAGGCTAGGCTAGGTTATGCTGGGGTAACAGCATTAAACAAAATTGGCTTAATATCACTCAAGTTCAATTCTGGCTCTTAGTTTCCTATAGATTCAGATAACCCTGATGCACAGAGTGTTGACTGCTTTGATCTATAACATCTCTGTATCAAATTTGCTTCTACAAAGCAGTTTTGGAGATGGATGGAGGTGATGGTTGCACATCTGTGTGGATGTACGTAATGCAACCGACCTGTACACTTATAAATAGTTAAAATGGTGCATTTTATATTATGTATATTTTACCACAATTAAAAAATGTTGCATGAGAAAAGTTATTTTTAGTGAACTTAACTTTTGCTTCATGTGAGAAAATACTTTTTACTTTAACTCAATGCTGGATATTGATTCAGATATCGTTGATATCTTTTTCAGCACTTAGCATAAACACTGATGGGTTGAATAACTTTAGTAGAATAAAATAATAAGAAAAATGCTTCTACAATTGCCAGGATGAAGGAAAAGGGGGCTCGAGGGCTGTGCATCACCATGACATTCATTGGCCAAAGCTAATTACATGGCCATCTGTAATTTCAAGGGAGGTGGGTAGGGAGCAATATCTCTGGTGCCCAGAAGTAGAAAATCAGTGAACAATAGTC
>PVJN01050318.1:0-14889 GCA_004026805.1 Lasiurus borealis
CCCTTAGCCCTGGCTGCCTTTCCCTCCCGCGGCCTGTTTCTCACGTGGAAAAGCACAGGAACCACGGAGGTTGTGCCTAAACCAGCAGCCACGGGGGTTTCCCGAAAGCTGGGAGAGGGGGTGATGGGACACGGACACAGGCCTGGGGACGGGGCTGGGAGAGGGGGATGGCGGGATCCATGAGAAAGTTTCAGTCACACGCTGAAATGCATGGAGTCAGCTTCATTACTTTATACATCACAGTAAGTCAACTATTGTGAAAGACATGGCGTGTGTACACCACTCACACACACACACACACATACACACAGGTATATACACATGGCCACATATGTACAAACATGCATGTAAATTCCAACCAGAAGTGGAGCAGACACTGGGAGCTCACCGCGTGTGCTAACCGTAGACAGGCTGCTGGCCCGATAGCGTATCAGGGCAAACAGGGCTCGAACCACGATCGCCCCCCTCCCCCCCCAACCCTGTGTACACGCCGCCATCCCGCTGACAAATATCTGACTTGCCAAAATCTGACTGGCAGACACTTTCGCCAGGAGTCCAGGGCCAAGGGACTCCCCGGGTCTCCCCGGAGCCCCTGCAGCCGCTGGCTGGCGGCCGGTGCAGGTGCAGGAGGCTTCCTGGGCCCGACCCACGGCAGCGAGGCCGGACCCAGCGGCTCAGTCTCACCCGCCCATCGCACCCCGGAGCGTCCCAGACGCGGACGGAGCCGTTCACAAACAAGGGCCCCCTTTGTTAGTGTGTTCTGTGGAGTCCGCCGGCACCGTCCCCGCCTGCTTTCAGGGTGTGTGTGGGGGAGAGGGGGGGGAAGGGGGGTGGAGGAGAGACCTCGGTGTCTCTGCCTGGAGTAGCATCAGGCGGCATCGCCGGAACCGAGTCTGAGGGTGACGCGCCGCGAGCACACCCCGCTCAGGAGATCAGGAGGCGCAGAGCCTGGCACGCGGGCCGTGCCCGGCGACTCCACCCCCCTCTCTTCCCATGGCCTCGCCCACGGGCCCAGGTGCGGACCCAGGTGCCAGCCGCTCCGCGTTCCCAAGCCGACGCCCTTCCCCCCTCCGCTCGCCACCCCCACGCCTTTCACCGGAAACGCGCGGCCCACGGGCTCGGCCTGGTCAGAGAGTCTAGGCTCCGGCTGCTGAGGGTCCTGCCGGCCTCACGGGGGTCCCGGGCACAGCGACCGGGTGTGGGGCCCACTGCCCAGGAGGAGGCTGCAGGTCAGGGGGAGGCGTCACCCCGTCCTCCAGTCTTTTTTATTTTAAATATATTTTATTGATTTTTTACAGAGAGGAAGGGAGAGAAATAGAAAGTCAGAAACATCGATGAGGGAGAGACATGGATCCTGCACGCCCCACACTGGAGATGTGCCCACAAGCAAGGTACATGCCCCCGACCGGAATCGAACCTGGGACCTTTCAGTCCGCAGGCCGACGCTCTATCCTCTGAGCCACACCGGTCTCGACCAGTCTTTTTATTTTTAATTTTTATTGATTTCTGAGAGGGAGGGGAAGGGAGAGAGAGAAACGCCCATCATGGGTCATCGGCTGCCTTCCGCACGCCCCTGCTGGCCATGGAGCCTGCCGCCCGGGCCGGTGCCCTGACCGGGAATGGAACGGCGACCTCCCGGTTCCTGGGTCGACGCTCGGCCCCTGAGCCACGTCCGTCTGTGTGAAGGGTCCTCTGGTTAGCATGGGTGTCTGTCCATGAGAAACGAGTGCTTTGCTGTGCTTTAGGCCAGGTCACCAGTGACCAGCCTACGGCTGGTGCCCCAGCAACAATGGCGAAGGAGTGGGCACGGGGAGAGCCGGGAGCCGGGCCTGGGTTCGAGTCGTTCCTTACGGTGCTTCCCGGGGCAGGTGGCGCTCTCTGCAGCCTACTTCCCGTTCTGCCTCTCGCTGTCATAGAAGACATCCCCCCGAAAATAAGACCTCTCTGATCATCAGGCCTCCCCCGAATAGAAGACCCCCGAAGCGACCGTCAGGCATCCGACTCCTGACTTAAAGAGACCTCGCCCGGCCCGAACAGCTCCGGCTGCGCTGCGGCCCATCCGTGAGCTGGTGTGTGATGACGACTACCAGACTGTGGTTAGACGGGCAGGGTCCACGCAGGACACACGGGAACATGGGACACGGTGCTGCGGGCCACGCCAGGCCGCCCTGCTGCCCCACAGCGGCCTGTGCCTCCTCTGAGCTCACGGTCCCGGACCAGCAGCCGGTGCCGGGGGGCCCGTGCCGCCCTGGTCAGCTCTGCGGTCCGGGTGGAGGCCTCCTGGTCATGGACCGCGTGGCTTACACGCCTCCCTGAGGGCACCCACAGGCCCGGCCGAGGCTCCTTCCCAGTGAGCACCCCTCTCTCCACCCTGTCTGTTTCTCCCCTGTCTCTCAGAGCCGCATGTTCTATGATCTGAGCATCACACGTGGTCCTTCTCCCGGGTGCACACAATGAAGCAGTTTTTTTTCCTCCTGTTAACCCAGGCCTGAGTTAGTTTCATTACTTTATTACCACCCCGTTTCCCCGAAAGTCAGACCTCCCCCGAAAATAAGACCTACTTAGTTTTGCCTCTCGCTGTTCATAGAAGGCATCCCCCCGAAAATAAGACCTCCCCGGAACCTAAGGCCTCCCCGGAATAGAAGGCCCCCGGAAGCTACCGTCAGGCGTCTGACTCCTGATTTAAAGAGACCTCGCCCGGCCCGAACAGCTCCGGCTGCGCTGCGGCCCATCAGGGAGCTGGTTGGTGATGACAATGACTACCGTCCTGTATGCAGGTCACACATTTCCTTTTTTTCTTTTTGTTCAACAATAAATTTGCACCGTCTTCTTCTTCATGGAGAAATAAGACGTCCCCTGAACATAAGACCCAGCGCCTCTTTTGGAGCAAACATGAATTGAAGACGCTGTCTTGTTTTTGGGGAAACAGGGTAGTCCAGCCGGTGGGAGATGCAGGCAGGCAAAAGGGGGGTGCGTCTCTCCCCTCCCCAGCAGCGTGTGCTGGCTGCTGGCATGCCAGGGGCTGCGTGCTTCAGGAACGAGGCGTGCAGCCCGGTACCACGCGACAGGTGGAAGGCTAAACGTCTGATTACCGCTCACACTTCCTAACGCACGTGCGAGGGGCTGACCTCATCTCTGCACGAGGGCAGCACGGGAGGCTCACGTGTGCGCGATCGGGTGATCTCCCTGCGGAACAGCCTTCTGTCTGTCAAGCAGGCAGAGTCCTCTCTCCCTCCCATCAGCGCCGAACAGAGCCCCGCTGTCTGAGGCCAGGCACTGCCGGAACGTTCCACGTTCCTCACTGCGTCTGGGTAAAATCGTCCCTGGCTGTCAAGGGACCACGAGCCTGGTCTAAACGCTATTTACTGAGAAAAGAAGAAATCCCGGTCGTGTATAACCTGCTCACAGGCATTGCTTTTCATGATCAGCGCTTGAAAGGTCCTGGTTGTGTATTCCGTCATCATGAAGGTATTTGCTTACTGAAACAAAGTTAGAAATCTGGGGATTTATTACTGGTATAATCCTAATGGAAGTGATAACGAAAGAGGCCAATTCCATTGTTGATCAGGAGAAAAAAGAAATCACATTGGGTATCTTTTATTGAGACGGATACTTTTATTGAACAGTGAGGACATGAACTCTTACGTCATTTCAACCTTTTCTGTTTAAAATCTATTCGTCAGCCCACAATTAGTCCTTTCAACATTTTATTCATTTTATTCAATTTGTTATTTTACTTTATTTACACTTTACTATTTTATTTATTTATTTATTTTTTAAAAATATATTTTATTGATCTTCACAGAGAGGAAGTGAGAGGGATAGGAAGTCAGAAACATCGATCAGCCGCCTCCTGTACACCCCACGCTGGGGATGTGCCTGCAAGCGAGGTACATGCCCCGACCGGAATTGAACCTGGGACCTTTCAGTCCCCAGGCAGATGCTCTATCCACTGAGCCAAACCAGTCTCAGCTATTTTATTTTATTTTATTTTATTTTATTTTATTTTATTTTATTTGAAACTTTGTAGCCTGGAGCAGAGCCATCTTTCAGCATTTTACAGAGAGTATAAGTGACCCTCCTCATGGTGACACTGAGGAGCCACTGAGAGCTCGAGGACACGATTTTATTCTTGTATTTGTGACCGACACACTGGCCCCCAGAGCGGGGCTTAGCACGTAAGGTGCTCTTTTCTCTGAACTGCAGTTTCCATTCTCTGCCTCTGGATCATCACCACCTTATTCCCCCACAGGTGTGGGCTCCCGCTGCTGTCTCACCCGGTCCCATCCTCCCGCCGTGCCCGTGAAAAGGCTGTGCGTTTGGGGTCTGCTGTCTCCCTCTGAGAGAGGAAGGGGGACCAGCGGTAGGTGGTTCACACCCGCTCCTGTCAATACCCGCACTGCCAACGACCGAGACTGTCTGCCGGAAGCCGCCCGTCCCCAGCCCTGGCTGTGCGTCTGCGTCCACAGACCTCGGGGCAGGGTGCCCACGCCCGCTCGCCGAGGAGAGCGGAGTGGCCTGCCGACACCCAGGCCGTCGGGGAGGGCTCATGGGGGCTCTGCTCCCCACACACCGAGAAGGCGGAGCCTCAGTTGCTCACCCTGTCCTGTCCTCCTCCCCTCTGCCGCCTGTCTGTGTCCCATCATCCACCTCTCCCAGCCCCGTCCCCAGGCCTGTGTACATCTCCCATCACCCACCTCTCCCAGCCCCTGTATCCATGTCCCATCATCCACCTCTCCCAGCCCCTGTATCCATGTCCCATCACCCACCTCTCCCAGCCCCGTCCCCAGGCCTGTGTCCCATCACCCACCTCTCCCAGCCCCTGTATCCATGTCCCATCACCCACCTCTCCCAGCCCCATCCCCAGGCCTATGTCCCATCACCCACCTCTCCCAGCCCCTGTGTCCGTGTCCCATCACCCCCCTCTCCCTGATCCTGCAGAGCGTCCTGAGCAGGAACCCTCGCAGGCAGAGCTCTGCGGACTGTGAAGCAGGCGTCCGGGTGCCGCAGGGATCGGTCGCTCGGAGCGGGGTCCCGGGGGCAGGAGTGGCAGAGGGCTGGGTCCGAGGGCCGGGCCTGGGCACCCCGGGGCCTCTGATGGAAAGGTCTGCGCCCCACGGCTCCAGCTTCTCGGGGCCACCGCCACACTCGGTCTGAAATCGGGGGATCAGCAGGCGGCCACCGCGGCGGGTGGGACCAGCGGCCACCTGGGCTGGGCACCCGGCACCGGCCTCCCAGGGTCTCCAGGTGGACAGGCTCGGTTCTATTTCCCACGTCCACGTGCTCCTGGCACGGGTCCGGGCGGGAATGCGTGGTCCGGGCCAGGCCCACCCAAGCGGTCCCATGTCTCAGGCTGCGACACTCCCGTGTGGCCTGCACCGGGCGGGGGGCCCCTCCTTCCCCTCTGACCGGCCCCCAGCCTCCCCACGCGTCCTCTCTGAACTGTACAAATGTCCTCCTCGCCTCCAGCTGCCCCCACAAACAAGCCTTCAGCACCAGCCCCTCCGTCCGTCCATCTCCTTCCCCTGACCGCCCCCTCCACGCCACTCCCATCCCCAGAGGCGGTTCTGGAGTACGTCCCGTCCCTGAGACAATGGCTGAATGCCGGGAACAGACCCTACGATTCCAGGATCCTGTTCACAACTTTACAAACAACCTGAGACCCACACCTGGAACTGTCCCACCCACCCCCCTCCTGAAACAGCCCGGAAGGAAGACAGTGAAGTCACCTGCACTGTGGCAGTCCCACGGTTAATTATGAAAAATCAGCCTGTGAATGGACACCCGAAGCTGGCCCGTCCGCTCCCCGATGATCTTATTATTATTTTTTAAAATATATATTTTATTGATTTTTTTACAGAGAGGAAGGGAGAGGTATAGAGAGTCAGAAACATTGATGAGAGAGAAACATCGATCAGCCGCCTCCTGCACGCCCCCCAATGGAGATGTGCCTGCCACCAAGGTACATGCCCTTGACTGGAATCGAACCCGGGACCTTTCAGTCCGCAGGCCGACGCTCTATCCACTGAGCCACACCGGTCTCGGCTGCAGCCACAGGTTTTAAACCGCCGCCGCCCATCAGGAGAGAGACGCGCTCGGCCAGCCTCTGTCCTCCGAGAGCAGAAAACCACGGGGCGTTTGTTCAGGGCGGAGCAGGGAGACTCGCCCCCGTGCGGCTTTGGCCAGAAAGACCGTCCCCAAGCAGAACGCGACATTCCGGAGGAGCCGCCTTAAGAAAAGCCATGGCGGGGCCTGGGGCTCCTGGGAGTCCCCGTCTATTAGGACCGCGGTCGGCAAACTCATCCGTCCGCAGAGCCCAATACCAATAGGACAAGGATGGACATTTCTCTGTAGAGCCACATTTTTACACTTAAACTTCTTCTAACGCCACTTATTCAACATAGACTCGCCCAGGCCGGGGGATTTTGTGAAAGAGCCATACTCAAAGGGCCAAAGAGCCACACGTGGCTCGAGAGCCGCAGTTTGCTGACCACTGCTCTAACCAACGGGGCTATCTGGCTGGGGCAAGAATTATCCTCTAAATCATTGTTTAGCAAACTCATCAGTCCACAGAGCCAAACATCAACAGCACAACGACGGAAATGTCTTTGGAGAGCCACATTTTTTATTTTTATTTTTTTAAAATATATTTTAATGATTTTTCACAGAGAGGAAGGGAGAGAGATAGAGTTAGAAACATCAATGAGAGAGAGACATCGATCAGCCGCCTCCTGCACTCCCCCCACTGGGGATGTGCCCGCCACCAATGTACATGCCCTTGACGGGAATCGAACCTGGGACCCTTCAGTCCGCAGGCCGACGCTCTATCCACTGAGCCACACCGGTCTCGGCAAGAGAGCCACATTTTTCAAACTTAAACTTCTTCTAACGCCACGTCTTCAATATAGACTCACCCAGGCCGTGGTGTTTTGTGGAAGAGCCACACTCCAGGGGCCCAAGAGCCGCAGGTGGCTGGTGAGCCGCGGTTTGCCGCCACGGCAGGAGGAGCACATGGATGCCGCAGAAGGAGGACCAGGGTCCTGGGGCAGGACGACGGAGGCCAGGGCTGGCGCACCTTCCGGCCGTTCCTCCCGCGGGAACCCTCTGCGCTGAGACGGAACGGGAGAGGAGACGCTTCCCGCCCTTTCACCTCGCAGCCCCTTCGGCCGCAGGACCGGCCTCGCCCTGTCCCCGCCTGACCCAGGGCCGCTGGCCAGCGAGGCTCGGGGACCACGGGGGTCTGGCCGGGCTCTGGCCGCTCCGATCGCGACGAGAGCGGCTTCTCGATGGAGGTGGACCCATCCCCCAGACTCCTGTCCCACTGGATTCGGGAGAACAGACCGGTGAGAGTCTACCTTGTCGGTCTGCTCCCCCAGAGGCAGAGGCTGCCGGCAGGTGGACCCCTTTAAAGCCCACGGGACAGAGGACCTAACCCCGCAGCTCAGAGAGTTAGAGACAGAGCGATGGAGCCGGAGGTCCACTGGGCGATCAGTAAGGATTCCGCTCTTATCTGCGGCCAAACCACAGGACGGCGAGAGGAAGGGACGGTGACCTCAAGACTGCCCGAGGGCATCGCGCTTATCTCAGAGGTCACAGCAGTGGTGGCTGAGAGGGAGGAGGGTGTGGCTGGAAGGGGGGACGCTGGACTCACCAGGTGAACCGGACAGCGAACCAGGATCACACACAGAGAAACCGGCGATGACCATCTGCCCACTGGCCTTGACATTGTAATGCGGTCGGGGAATTTCTCACCACCACCTTTATCTCTGCCACCACCTGCCACGCTCCTTCCTTCCCACATTCCTTTCCTTTTTCCCCAGAAGCGCCACCCGGTTCTCTCCTCCACCTGTCAGCCTCTCGGGGAGCACACAGGTTCGCCCCCGTCCTCCCTCACCCCGCCAGCCGTCCCGCGGGGCACGGGCCCGTGTGCGAGGGTCAGAGTAGGAGGGCCTTTTGGGGCGGCCTTTGCTGGGGGAGCCAGGTTTGCCAATCAGGGCGACACGGGACTCAAGGTTCGGGTACACGGCACTGCCTTTCTCCGCGGGCAGCAAATATGGTGGTACCTCGAGACACGAGTGCCCTAACATACGAGGTTTTTTGAGATACGAGCCGTCGAGCGAGCTGTTTTTGCTTTGAAATACGAGCAACAGTTGAGATAAGAGTCATCTCGCGGATCAGCCGGCTGCACACGACCCACCCGTTTACCGCGACTCGAGCGTCTCCTGGTTTCCCACGCCTCAAGGTGACGGAACGAATTAAACTCGTATCTCGAGGTGCCGCGGTAATTCTACTTCTTGGATCGGATGCAGTAGACGGGGAGCTGACACAGATGCGGGTTTCTCTCAGTTTAAAGTAACACAACCCCAGGACAGACTGCCATAGGCCAGGGTGAAAGTACAGATTTCCCCCCAAAATGACGGCGGTAAAACATTACCTTTGAGCTCTCTTTGCTTTTATCTCGTTTTAATATCTCATGAGGCCAAAACCTTGCCCGTGAGTCCACTTGGCAAGAGTGGGGGACAGAGATTTTACAGGGATCCCCGGGTTAAGAACCAGGTGAGTAGATGCTCAGTATGTAACTGCTTTCCCAATGAATGGAAGGAGTCACACAGTTAACGTGAATAAATGTAGTTTCTCTGCCAATGAGAACGTTCCATAGAGCAGACATCCCCGAACATCCCCGCCGCAGAAAAAGAAGGGTCAGCCGCAAACTAACAAACACCTCCAAAATCAGGGCCCGGCTGGTGTGGCTCAGTGGGTGAGCGCTGACCCGGGAACCAAGAGGCCGCTGGTTCGATTCCTGGCCAGGGCGCATGCCCGGGTGGCAGGCTCGATCCCTGCTGGGCTGCCCGCTCCTGACCAGTGATGTTCTCCTCTCGCTGTCCCTCTCCCTTCCTCTATCTTTAAAAAAAAAATTAATATAAATATATTTTAAATCAATAAACATTCAGGAAAATATCCACTTTAAACAGAGCAGTTACCCTAACAAGCTCCAGATAACCACTGTAAAAAAAGTTCTTACATTAGCTGCTGCTGTTAAACACACTCCCTTCTTTCAGTTTATAAAAGTCTGTATCTGTCTTTTTTTTTAAAGCATATATATGTGTGTGTACACACACACACACACACATAAAAAATACACTTTTAGCCAATACCAGTGTGGCTCAGTAGATAGAGCGTCGGCCTACGGACTGAAAGTCCCAGGTTCGATTCCAGTCAAGGGCATGCGCCTTGGTGGCAGGCACATCCCCAGTAGGGGGCGTGCAGGAGGCGGCTGATGGATGTCTCTCTCTCATTGATGTTTCTAACTCTCTATCCCTCTTCCTCTCTGTAAAAAGCAATAAAATATATGCTAAAAAAATAAATAAATAAAATACATTTTTATTGATTTTAGACAGAAAGGAAGAGAGAGAGAGAGAAAAACATCAATGAGGAGAGAGAATCACTGATGGGCTACCTCCTGCACACACCCCCTATGGGGGATTCAATCTGCAATCCCCAGGTACCAGGAATCAAACTGTGACCTTCCCCCATTTGTAGGTGGATGCCCAACCACTGAGCCACCCCAGCCCCGCCGTACCCGTCTTGAAGTAGAAAGGAGCACCATCTCCTGCCTACCCTTCAAATGCAAAATAAAACCACGCCACCACGAACCATGGAATGCTCCTTTTCCCTCCCACGCCGCAGCTCCTGGACCCGAGCAGACCGGCCTCTCAGGGCAGCGGGCACTGGCTTCCAAGGGTGAGGTCAGGGGGGGATGCGCACCCCATCCCCACCCCACCAAGAGGCCGTTTCGCTCCCCAGCAAAGACCACGCAACAGGAGCAGCGGACCTGCTCCGAGCCTCCGGAATCTTCCCACCAGCCGGCTTTCCACTCTGGGAAATTCCTTCCGAGTATTTCTGGAAGTCGGCCGGGTCAGGGGTCAAGTGAGTGCGAGCGGCTGGCAGCGCTGTCCCAGCTGGCGGAGGCCTCCCGGGGCGTTGCAGGGGCTCCGGCTCTCGCTCTCAGGCGAGGCCACGGGGGTGAGTTTCCAACCCCGCTCCCCTCAGTGCTCTGTGTCTGTGCACGGTCCCCGGTCACGGCCCACGCTGGTGACCCCGCCCTCTGCCCGGAGGGGCCGCTCTCCCGGAAGCAGGAAGACGCCGCGAAGATGCCGGGAGCAGCCGGGAGGATGCAGAGCGGGCCCAGTAAACCGTGGACATTGCGCCTTGTAAAATGCCCCCACCGGGACCGCCCACCCCCGGGAGCTGCGAGGGTGCACCCACCCCTGGACCGTCTGAGACGGCAGCAGCTGGCGGGGGAAGGGGACTGAGCCCGCCCTTGGCGTGGCACGCGGGGAGGAATTCAAGAGTCCATCTGTCAGAGCGGCCGTCACACCCCCCACCCCCGACCCCCACACATGCAAAACAGACACCCGGACACCTCATGGGAGTAAAAAGCGCAAACGGCATCGTCTCGGTTAACCCTCAGCACATTCACTGCTCAGCCAGCCCCACACAGGCCTGCCTGGCTTACCAACAACATGTCCTCAACAAGTAAAGAGAGCTGCCGAGACCCGTGTGGCTCAGTGGATAGAGCGTCGGCCTGCAGGCTGAAAGGTCCCGGGTTTGATTCCGGTCAAGGGCATGTACATTGGTTGTGGGGCACATCCCCAGTAGGGGGTGTGCAGGAGGCGGCTGATTGATGTCTCTCTCTCTCATCGATGTTTCTGACTTTCTGTCCCTCTCCCTTCCTCTCTGTAAAAAATCAATGAAATATATATTTAAAAAAAAGAAGAAGTAAAGAAAGTCCCTGCATTAAACACAGGAGCAGGGGGGAGCATCCAGCTTACAGGCCCCAAGAGGCCCCTGGAGCAGGGGGGAGCATCCAGCTTACAGGCCCCAAGAGGCCCCTGGAACCCCTGGGTCTGCCCTGCCCACCTTAGGGGCGAGGTCCCGCAATGTCTGACCCAACACGCAGGCTCATGTGAAACGGACGGGGTTGCGCATGGCCCTCGAGGGACCTGACACCGGTCCGTCCACACGGCCCTGGGCAGACACCAGGGTCCCGGCCCCTGGAAAGCAACAGGCTCTTCATTTTCGCAGAAGCTTCGCCATGTCGGGAGGGAGCTAGAGCCCCAGGGCGGGGCGGTACCAGCGAGAAGTCCAGAACAACGTGGGCGCCAGCGGACTCGGGGGGCACAGCCCGCGGGGTCCCGCCAGGAGCGAGGTCAGACGGCCTGTGCTGATCTTTAAGAACCGGGGACTGGACCAGACCGGCACAGGGCTCTCCCCCGGGGGGGTGCTGGCCAGCCCGAGGAGCCAGCCCCCTGGAGCGGTGCCTGGGGCCGGTCATCCGCCCCAGTAAGTGCCCCGGGCCTCCGCTGCCCCGGGGGTTTGAAGGCGGAGACGCAGGACAAGTTTCATCGCAGCCTCTGACGGAAACGTGGGTCTTAGAACACTTGGACTTCGCACCACGAGTTCCACAGTGCTGGCTGCAGAGGGCCTGCACCTTTCTTTCTTTCTTTTTATTTTTAAAATATTTTATTGATTTTTTTACAGAGAGGAAAGGAGAGAGATAGAAAGTCAGAAACATCGAGGAGAGAGAGACATCGATCAGCCGCCTCCTGCACGCCCCACAGTGCAGATGTGCCTGCAAGCAAGGTACATGCCCCCGACCGGAATCGAACCCGGGACCTTTCAGTCCACAGGCTGACGCTCTATCCACTGAGCCAAACCGGTCTCGGCACGTTTCTTAAATATATATATATTTTATTGATTTTTCACAGAGAGGAAGGGAGAGGGATAGAAAGTCACAAACATCGATGAGAGAGAAACATCGATCAGCTGCCTCCTGCACGCCCCACAGTGCAGATGTGTCTGCAAGCAAGGTACATGCCCCCGACCGGAATGGAACCTGGGACCTTTCATTCCGCAAGCCGACGCTCTATCCACTGAGCCAAACCGGTCTCGGCACATCTCTTAAAAATATATGTATATATATATTTTATTGGTTTTTTACAGAGAGGAAGGGAGGGGGATAGAAAGTCAGAAACATCCATGAGAAAGAGAAACATAGATCAGCCGCCTCTTGCACGCCCCCCCTACTGGGGATGTGCCCACCACCAAGATACATGCCCTTGACGGGAATCGCACCTGGGACCTTTCAGTCCGCAGGCCGACGACGCTCTCTCCACGGAGCCACACCGGTCTCGGCAACATCTGCACGTTTCTCACTGCTGGTTCTCTTAAAAACTCACACTCCAACGTTCGCGAGAAGCTGACTGCTAAATCTGCTCAAACAGAACAACTTCTTGTCCTATTTTTAACTGCAGGGGACTGAGCTCGGGAGCCCGGGGAACGAGGCGACCGACCGATATAGATGGAGACCCACATTCACGCTTAACCTGCGGAGTTCACGGGCAGCTCCAGAAAAAGCCAAGACTCGGTCGTCCTCAGGTTCACAGCGCGGACGTGCCTCACTCAGAGCTAAAATAAAACACGGTAACGGAGACTGCATTCCTTAAGACAAAAGAAAGCCAGCTAAACAAAAACAAACCCCAAACCGGGGGTAGTGGTGGTGAGGGGAGGGAAAAGGTGGGGGGACGCGGGTCTCAGCTCCCCGTGATTCTGTAAGGACACCGGTGTCAGGAAACCAGCAAGCGACAGAGGCCGAGAGACGGACCGTTATTATTACGAGCAGATGTACACTTTCCTAAACCCTTCGTGAGCTTTTTTTTTTTCATTCTTCCGTCATTTGCTATTCTGAACCAGGACATTTTTTAAGCGTTTTTTTTTTTTTTTTTTTTTACTTGAACTGGAAAAATGTGAACCCTTATTTATTTTTATTTTTTTGCTTTCCAAGAAAAAGCAAGCCCCAGTTTCTCCAAAGGGGAAAAACGTCTCCGCCTTCACGCAGGGGTAGGGAACATGGGCCCGTGGGCCATATAAGGCCTGAGAGAGCTCCGGCCTGGCGGTGCCCAGGCCTTCGGGGAGCGGGGGTGGCGGGTGGGGGAGCTGCTTACAGGTCTGACCAAATATAGCCGCTCCTTTCTGAGCGGAGCATTCTGTCCGGCCCGTGAACGACGCGATGCAGGTCCAGATGGGCCCCGGCAGGAGATGGGGTTCCCCCCACCCTGCCCTCAGCCCAGCCAGCGGCCTGTCAGAAGCGTGCCCACACACGACAGCCCAGGGAGGGCGGCACAGCCCAGGGGCCCCGCTGGCTGAGAGAGAGAGAGAGGACTCGGGCGTTTCGATGGCCGTCCGCCCACCGCCTCTTTCTCCGTCGGCCTCGAGGCCGGCTGATTCGCCGGTAAATGTGTGTTTAAAAAAGGGTCGGCCTGTCCAGAACTGGAATTTCCACTTTGGGAGAAGCACAGAGGTGCCTGACACATCTGCTCCTGGAAGGGCCTGCACCTCCCCGGGTGCCGTGCAGCCCAGATGCTACTCTGCTCCGTGGTGGGGAGTGGGAGGTGGGGGAGTAGGTATGGGGGTGCCCCAGCCTCCAGGGCAGGGCCCGGCCCCAGAGCCCTCGGGGTTCCGGCTTGAAGAGAAGCGTCTCCGGGATAAATAATGCCAATAGGTGGTTCCTCCAGGGGAAACCCCCAGACAGGCACAGCCCCCACCTACACCCCCGGTCTCCCCCTAGAACGGGGTGCTGTGGAGAACTACATAATGTCCATGTTAAAACACTGCCCAGGAGGGGGACTCTCCCCCCTCCCCACGTGGAGGCCTGAAGTTGTTCTTTAAATAAATCTCCACCGTTGCTATAAAAAAAAAAAAAAAACAAGACAAAACAAAACAACACAAAAACACCCCCTCCCTGGTCTTCGCTGAGGGCACTGGAGCCCAGAGAGGGGGCGGGATGTGCCCCAGGGGGGGGGCTGCAGCTTCGGGGTTCCTGCCGCATCCTGGGCTGCGTGTCCTAATCCCCTATATTCCCCAGTCTCATCCGCATCCCCCCATCCCCCCACACCCCCACCGAGAGTGCCAGGGGGCGGGGAAAGACAGCGATGATGCCCGCGCGTGCCCACAGGACAGGGCCCCAGCACCCGCCCGGGCTCTGAACAGGTCTCCCTTCCACATCACTGCAACTGACCCAGCGAGGGGAGCTTATGCTAATGCACCCCCAACGTCACCGGGCACCCCGCTGCGTCCTATGGGCACGCGGGGGCCGGGCTCCCTCCTCTCCACTGCCCGCCTCCGTACAGGAAGTGGGCTTGGCGCGCCTGCTTGCTCTCCCCTCGTCCTCACTTGGTTAAGTTGCGGGGACCCTGCAGCCGAGCATCCTAAGGGTCTCGTGGCGCGAACCCGCATTCTAGGCCGGCGCTTCCTGGACAGGTGCGGTCTCCCCGCCCTCCCCTGCCCTCCCCGGGGAGAGTCAGCGGGGAGATCACCCGTTTGTCCTGCCAACTTTAAAGACGGGGCAGCCGGGATGGTGGGCGGTTCGTTAGGAGGGCACCAGCCCTCTCCCCTTCCCTCCGCCAGCTGTGCACTTCCCTGGAAAGCGCCAGGCGGCGGCGGTTAGCTCCTTTGGGGCGCCATGGAACCCGAGACCCTCCCCTGCCTACTTGTCCCAACCTGCCACCCCCTCCCCAACCCAGATCACCCCCCTCCCCGTCCCCCTGCATCAGCCTCCAAAGAGACCTCCTCCCCGAGCATCAGCATCAGCAGCGCATGCAGAGAGCACGGCGCACACGGCGAGCGGCGAGCGGTTACCTGGACGGGGGAGACCATAGCGGGCGGCCCTACGGCGGTGGCGGCGGGCGAGGCGGCGCTCCTGTGCCCGTTGGCTTCGGGGAGCAGAGGCAGGGGGTCGCGTTTCACCGAAACCACCACCACGGCCGCCGAGTCCACGGAGGGGTCCTGGGGCCGGAGGCACCGTCTTTTGGGCGAAGAGGGGCCGCAGCC
>PVJN01050319.1:0-14889 GCA_004026805.1 Lasiurus borealis
TTATTAGACAGACAAGATGCTTTCTATTTTCATCAATGAATTAGGTGAGGAGACTTGTAACTGCCCTGGATTCTGCATATCCAAATCTGTGTGAAATGAATTAGCATCCTGCCAATCACCCTGAGATTGCTTAGCTCATTTGGCTGGAATACAGACTGCTGGGAGAAAACTGAATGTGAGCAACTGCGTGGTGCCATAGCAGCAAATGGCCCTCGCTGCAGGACACCGTGTTGCAAACCTAAACACCTGCTCAGACTAGAAAGGAGATTACTGATGGATTAGGATGAGTCTATCAAAAACCGAAAACCAAAACCCTCAGAAGACTGTGTCCAAACAAAGATGCAGCAGCAGTTAACTGTCATATGTTAAGAATTAACACGTGAAAAAAATTTTAAACTCCATAGCTCATTCTCATATTATTTTACATTCCCATCACCAGGAATAAAAGTACACGTTTTACTGTACTCTCATTAGCACTTGGCATTACGGTTTTTAAAACTACCAACTGATCATTATTTAAATGTGAAGTCCTGTGAATTCCAGGGTAACAGCATTTCTACGTAAACCCAGAGTGGAGACTCAGACATGTGTAGGCCCAACAGAAGTTTATGTGCAAGAAGGACTTGAGCGCCTTATGGGAGAAGACTTCCACCAAAATAGGAGTAATATTCAGTGTGTTACAGCCCAGAATGGCATGGCCTTTGATCAGTGAGAAACAGACAACAGTGGTGGCATTAAGCAGAGTTCTGCAAGCCCGCCTCTCTGACAAATGCACTGGCCTGCCAATGAACCTAGAAAAGGGGTTGGGTCAGTAAAGGGGCATTCAAGGGGCTCGGGGCAGCAGCTCTTTGCCCACCAGAACATAAGTATTTAAATATTGTATCAACTTTTACAACTGTACTGCCGCACATCTGCTGAATATCAGCCTGCCCTAAGGAACAAGAAACCTGCTGCACACTGGACCTAATGACACTTGAACGTAGCAGTCAGAAAGGAAGGAAGGTTCTGAGTATAGTTTGGTGTTGACACATTTGGTTCCCTATGGGTCTTAATTTCGTGAGTGGCAAGTTACACCCAGCCTGTGTGGCTCAATGGTTGAGTACTGACCTAAGAACCAGAAGGTCACTATTTGATTCCTAGTTGGGGCACATACAAGCCTGAGTTGTGAGAGAAGTCAGCTTTCTCTCCTCATTGATCTTTCTCTCTTTTCTTTCCTCTCTGAAACCAATAGCAATATATTTTAAAGAAGAATTATTTTAAAAATAAAATAAAGAATGGTAAGTTATGAATAAAGTCTCAGACTCTAGTATTTCCTTTCCTCATTGCCTCCACCTCACTTTCGTAAGACTTTGTCTTTGGGGGTTTGGAAATGTGGATTCTATCAGTTGCTGTTTTCCATGGCCTTTGTTGGTACACTAATTTAAAACATTATTTTATGACTTGATTATGTAATCTCCATATCTACAACCTCTTCTTTTTCTGGCCACAGATGCCAAATTACATTTCCTATAAAAGGCTCTGATCATGCCACTTTCCTGCTCAAACATCTTCAATGGACTGCGGTTGCCCATTAACCAAAGGCCTTCTCTGTAACCCGGAATTTAAGCAGTCTGCTCCCTAGCCCTTTCCTTTCTTACCTCCAATACCACCATGTTTATATATTAGCCTGGTTTTCCATTTATAGAAGCTACCTCTAGTCCCCATCACAAGTCTGCACTTCCCTTTCTCCACAATACTACACCCCATTTCTAACTGTCCAAATTCTATCTTTCAAGCTCAGTTCAAATCCCATCACTTCCATAACTAAATGTCAATATTTTTTGAGCAGCTATAGCATTCTGTATATCATATATTTCACATCACTTTTATTTTTGTTTAACATCAGCTGCTTAGAACTGGATTAACCACATTCTTAGCGCATGACACACATTCTGACTTCATTCTAGTAATCATAGCTATTTTTTCATAATAAGCTACTTTAAAGCAAGTACTAAACAGCAATCATATTTTCCGAAGTACCTAAAAGATCTTTGATAAATAAAGGAGCCAACAAACATATTTAAATGACTTCCTTCTGTAGTGTGCATAAAATCTGATTCAAAACCATCCATTCTGTGTGGTCTAATCCATGGCACCTTGAAATACTCCACTCAGCTAGTAATTTTTTTCTTCCATATTTCCATATTTAAATGTTTGAATTATTTTCTGAAAAATGTGTGTGTAAAAAAATTGCAATTATTTTACTTTGGCAACTGTAATGCTTTCAGCATATTACATTTTACCAGCCCACCACCTTTCTCCCCTTTCTCCATTAAAGTAGGGTGTGGTGCTAAGGATCAAGTGAGAATCCTCAGATGGGAATTCTGCTAATTAATACTAGCTCTGATGCTGTCTTACCTTCTCCAAGTTGTGTAACCAATTGGAGAATTGGATTTTCCATCATGATAACATGGATGATTATGTTTGTATTCAAGTAGTTATAAAACTAAAATTTCATGACCCTTTGTAGGGATGAAAAGGACATGACGGGTAAAGGGGTAATAAGGATACAGAGAAGAATAAGATAGAACTTTGTCTTTTGGCCATTCTAATCTTAAATAGATGGTTAAAAAGAAAGTACCATGTTATATGACAACAGATAAGAGGGTTGTTATCCAGATTTGAGGCAGGTGCAGGTGATCAGATAAGTTGTTTTTTAAAAAATATATTTTATTGATTTTCTACAGAGAGGAAGAGAAAGAGATAGAGGGTTAGAAACATCGATGAGAGAAGAGACATTGATCAGCTGCCTCTGGCACGCCCCTTACTGGGGATGTGCCCACAACCAAGGTACATGCCCTTGCCCGGAATTGAACCTGGGACCTTCCAGTCTGCAGACCGACGGTTAAGCTTTTTTTGATCATTATGATTTCAGAGGTTAAGACCAGACCATGAATAGAAGTGAAGGGAGGTATAGAAGCAGGGTGATGACATTCCAGACTGAGGGATCAATATGTGTAGACCCAAAGGCAAGAGAGAGAATGCTTGAAAAAATAAAGAGTTCACTCTGACTGGAGTGCAGAGGAGGGAGCCTAGAAAAGTGAGTACCAGAGGTCACATTCAAAAGCTTCGAGTTTATCCTTCAAACAATAAGAACGATGACAATGTTTTCATTTAGGGTGTGGGTCAAGATCATTTTGGATACTTTCTGTAGAAATATTTTGAAGGATATAATTTTTCATTTTCAAGCACATGGTATACTTCACTCACTCCCATATATTCCTACAGATAAGGATGATTTAAGAACTTTGAGCTATGATTAAGTAATATTTTTGCTTAATTGTGTTTATATTTTACCCCATAATTCTTACAAAAGTCAGCATGGGGCATAAGATATGTGTTAAATGGAGATCACTGTGCTTCCACAAAAGCTATTCCTAGTGAACACACAGAGCAGTGTCATTGTTGGAGTGACAGCACCAGGAAAAAAAAAACCTGTCCACAGAGAAGAAATGCTGCACACAAAAGCAAAGGAGTCTGTTCTCAGAAAGATGAAGTAGATAAACTTTTCTTAGCCTTCCTACTAAGTACAAGTAAAAGCCCTCTATATAATATATAAAATAAACAGAAAGAGGCATAAAAGAAGGCAGACCAGTGAGGGAACTAGAGATTCAAGAACCTTCATGACGGTGTGCTTTTTCAGCTTCCTTCTTCCTTGCCTATCCCAGACTCAGAGAAGAAGTTGGCAATCGCAAAGCATGAATGGGAATGGGGGGAAACACCCCCAAAACCAAACAACAAAAGGATGAAGAAAATAGTAGCCTTGCAAGATAGATCACATTTAGACAATAGCCACTGAACTCTTCTCTAGCTAAACACCACAGAAACACTGTGGTCCAACCTCAGCCACACCAGGCAAAGGCTAAGTGGAACCTAGACTTCTCTGCCTGAGTGCTATCAGAGAAGATTAAGTAGACAGAGGGGTCCTTTATGCTAACAGAGACCATAGGGGCGAGGATGGTGTCTCACGTCCACACTCACCCAGAAGTAACAAGGGGTCTCACTGTAGTGGTGTTATGGTAGGAGAGTCAGGACTTCCACCACCAACCAGCAAAGGGGTCACCGCTTGCAGTGTTAGTGGAGGCCACGTGAGGAGCCATGTGAGGCCCTCCCAGCCCTCCCAGCCAGGATGCTATCAGTGGCAGCTTAGCAAGGAGCCAGGACTTCCACCCACATCCAGTGGTAATGAGGACCCCAGATACACTTAAATGGGGGCAAAATGAGGAACCTGAATTCTACGTTCACCTGGCAGAAACAAGGCAGTGTTGTTCATTCCTCTTCCTCTGCTTAGAGGAATGTTCACATAACATTTTAAAATTCTCCAAAATTATGGAAATGGGAGAATAGATTAGCGGTTGCAAGAGGTAAAGGGGGCTACTAGGGGGAGGAGGAAAGAGCATATTATGGGGATTTGTGGTGATGGAGCGATTCTGTATCTTGCCTGCATCAATGACAATATCCTGGTTGGGATATTACAGTATAGTTTTGCAAGATGTTAGCTTTGTGAGAAGCTAGGAAAATGATATAGAGAATCTCTCTGTATTGTTTCTTACTGCTTGTGACACCATAATGATCTCAAAAGAAAAGGTGGAATGAAAACCAAAAAGCAAAAGGCAAAGAAGCACAATTTCTAAGTATTTCAGAAATAGTCAAGAGATAGAAACTGCATCTTGGGTACTGGAGTATTTTTTTTTTTATGCCTCCGCTATACAGCACATGGACTTGGAGTAAGCATTAATAAATTCTGAGTGAATGAATAAGTAAACAAATAAAGCAGAGTGTATGTTTAGATACTAGAACACAGCATATGGAAACTCTGCTTGGTTCCCATCTTCCTGGGAATTTTCCACTCCTTTTTTGGAGAAGCAAAGGTGAACAAGTCTACTGACCCTGAGCAGCACTGGCTTAGAATCAAAGGAAGCCATCTGGAAGGCCGCGTTCAGCAATAGGAAGTGGCTAATCACACATTTCTCTCTTTCATGTTCTCTAGTTATTGAGATTATTTTTGACATTTATGCCCATGGTATTTGCGTGTATGTGCACCTGTGTAAAGCTATATGCATGTGCTGATGATTGAGGGTGTGGGGCAGTGTTTCAATTCATGTAATAATGCAAGATAACATTCTAGGGTATTATGGATTTTTAGAATTAAGTATTATTTAATAAATATGTAAAGTAAACCAGGACTATTATACTATAAATAGCATAATGATAGCAGTTGGGAAATTTTCTGTTACCTGACATTTATAAATTTTGTTAAATTATGGAAGCAGTTAAATGAAAATAAATCATTCACTATGGAAAAAGTTATAAGACAGACTAGAGGCCTAGTGCATGAATTTGTGCACAGGTGGGGTCACTCGGCCTGGCCAGTGATCTGGGCCAATTGAAGACGGCCAGCCGGGGGGGAGGGACTATGGGAAATTGGCTGGCCCAGGCCACAGGAGGTTGGCAGTGCAAGCGCACTGACCACCAGGGGGCAGCTCCTGTATTGAGAGTCTTCCTCCTATTAGTCAGTATACATCATAGTGACCAGTTGTTCAGATGACCAATCGTAATGGTCACTTAGGCTTTTAGTTTTTATATATATATATAGAGTTGTAATGTGGCAAGATAAATACTTCAAAATCAATATACAGTGGTACCTCGAGATACGAGTTTAATTCGTTCCGTAACCTTGAGACGTGGGAAACTATGAGACGCTCGAGTAGCAGTAAACTGGATGGTCGTGTGCAGCCGGCCGATCTAGGTGATTATTCCTATCTCAAATGTTGCTCGTATTTCAAAGCAAAAATCGCTTGCTTGACGGCTCATATCTCAAAAATCTCGTATGTTAGGGCACTCGTATCTCGAGGTACCACTATATTTGTATAGAAAAACATTATGTTTAAAATATGCAATGAAATCCCATTTATAATAAGAAAACTATATATTGCTAAGAATAATTTGAGGGAAGTGTAAAATTTTACTGAAACTGATATATGAATAAGAAGAGCAATTTGTAAATTTATGTTGGAGAAATATACCTTTCCAGTCATTCTACTACTCATGTAGATTGTTCATCATATGCTGTTCCATGCATCAAGGTGTCCATAAAGCAATGGTTAGGCATGAAAAAATATCCCTGACCTCCAACCAATCATACCTCTCTTTAAATAAGGCACAATAAACAGGTCCTTTAAGAAGCTTGAAGATGCAATTTCTCCAAGATTTGGATAAAAATACATAAAATAATTTAATCAAAACTTGTTGAATTGTAAATTTTTATAAAAACTTATAATACTTTAATTTCCCCTCAAACATGATTCATACGAAGAAACTGCATCCAAGTGAAATAGCAATGGGTAGTCTTTTATTAAGTCCTTTTAAAGTCTCTTTGGAGGACTTACCAGAAATTTGAGAAAGTGAATGATTGTAATGATTGGGTAACAACTTTTGCAAGCTATAAATTTTCCAATTCTTCAGTTTCAATCAAACGGAATAAGGACCTAAGGGAATCATAACTTAATAGATCATTTATAATACTTTTTGGATGATAGATAACTCATGTTATTTTTGGCATGGAACTCAGGAGGAACTCAAAGAATTTAGTGACATCAGTTTAACATGACTCTTTTAAGTCCCATCTACATATTTGTATGAAGAACTTTGTCAGCACTAAAAACTATAAAAATAGAAATAAAATTGATGCTATATGCTGACATTCTAATAGCAATAAGACTGTCAAACCTCAGAGGGAAGGTAGGAGAGGGTAGGGGGAAAGGGGTGAGATCAACCAAAGGACTTGTATGCATGCAGTAAGCCTAACCAATGGACACAGACACCAGGGGGTTAAGGTCATAAGTAGGGGGGTGAGAGGTGAATGGGGGCAAAGACACATATGTAATACCTTAATCAATAAAGAAAAAAATCCATGGAAACATGGATTAAAAATCCATCTCATTAAAAGATGAATCTCCAATAGTATCTTATTTTTTATGTGTAATAAGTATCAAAATGTACATGTTTGACAAATTATATACAAATCACAATTATAATAATAACTCAGTCTAATAGCAATTTGGTCATAGAAAATTGAAAAATTAATTTCAATTTATATTTACAATTTCTGTAGCAGAGAAATAGAATGCTATGTTCAATAAAAGGCTTTAAGATATAAAAATATATTGCATTCAAATAAAATTATGTGATGGAAGTAGAATGGAAGAGGTTTTAAGAAAAGAAGCCATGCTAAGTTTTAAACAACTCGCTTATTCACAAATGCATACTTCTAGAAGGAATCAAAGTTGGCATTTTAATTTCAGTGGGTACATTCCAAAGTGATAAAATAGTTTTATTTTAAAATGTTGAAAGAGTACTATGGAGATGCCATCTCTTAAAATCCTGCCAAAAAAAATTTAGACGCCTCAGGGATACATGGGTTTTTGATTTTTTTTTTTTAAGAGTTACATGAGCAGAGACCCTTGAAGGCTACTAATTTGGCAGATGATGTTTTCCTTGTGTGTCCTTTTCATTATTACTGGAAAGAGTTACCTATAGTGGGAATGGGGTAAAGAAGGAAGGAAAAGGAAAATTTTACAATAATAAGCGGGTTTGGTCATAATACTGATTTTGACAATTTTAGAATATTGGGTGAATTTCTGTATGTATTTCTAAAGAACAGTGAATTTCTGTATGTATTTCTAAAGAACAAAAAATTCTGACTTTGGGAGGTTTCAGTTCAAGACAGCGATGTAGGAAGATCTTGGGTCACCCCCCCCCCCCCAAGAACACACCAAATATGCACTTTCGTATGGAACAACTGCCTCTGAAAAACACGCCATAAAAACTGTCTGAGCATCAGGCGGAGAAGGTGGAAGCAGGTAGAAGAGGCTGAGACACATTCTCACCCTCAATCCCATCCCTGGCATGGAGCCCCACATTTTGGAAGGAACTCAAAACCCAAAGCTTCTCCCTGAAGAGCAAAAGCTTTGAACCCCACACTTGTACCCCAATTTAAAGCCTTGCACCTGGGAGATGGGCTCCCATAACATCCACAAGACTGCAACAAACTGAGAAATGTCTCTTAAAGGGCTACTCACAGGCACCAGGGCTCAGCACAGAGGCAGCCGGTCCAGAGGTGCCCAGACTTATGTGAATGAGGCTCATTTGCTCCTGAAAGCATGGGCCTGAGGGGCAGACATCTAACTAAGGTAGGGTTGAATAACATGGATTATCTAAGGCCCATGGGCAGGTGGGCAGCATATGCCCTCTCTCTGCCTTGCTTTAGCCATTGGGCACCATTTTGCTTTTTTCCCCCTTTCTTTGTCCTGGCAGATACCATCTAGGTGTTTTCTCTCTTTGCCACACTCCAAAGGGCCAGTATCTCCCTGTGGTGCCCCATTTTTTGCTGCTACTGCCCAGGGGATACCCCATAATCGCCTGGCTGTAGTGGGCAGGGAGCTGTGTGCTTTGGTGCCAAGGGGCTGTAACAATGGGAGAGACAGTTGTCAGCAAGGCAAGCTACCACCCCAGGGCACCGCACAGACAGCAGACTGAAACAGTCCTTCTGCTTAAGAGGCCTCCTCTGGGTTTGTCCTGGAGCTCTGGCCTGGGGCAGGCTTCAGGCGTGGCACACACCAGGGGCCTGCAGGTGCTCTCAGGTGACAAAGGCAGATGGCTGCCATCTTTGCTCTCTCCCTCCACCTCCCTGCAGCTCACTGATATGTGCCAGAAAGGAGCTTTTGTCTGGAGCCCCAATATATATGACTGCTGCCTAGGGGAGACCTCCACATTGCCTAGCTCTTAGGCTTATGGTCCCCTAGGAATGTATATATTTGCATACTTCCAAAGCTTCTACCTGAGGGTCTTGGCATACCTTCATCCCCTAGGAGACATTAAAAGTAAAATGCGCTCCTTCAGCAATCACAAAGGTTTGAAAGACAACCAAGAACCAAGGTCCGGTTGAATCATGGTCCATCTTCTATAGGAGGCCATTCCTTCAAGATTGGAGAGGTGGCTGTTTTACCTACTGCACAGAGACCAACACAGAGAGCAGAGGAAGGAATAAGGAATAGATTCCAAACAAAGTAACAAGATATAATCTCGAGGGGAAAAAACCCTAACGAAATTAAGATAAGTAATTTACCTGATAAAGAGTTCAAAGGAATGGTCATACAGATGTTCATAGAACTTGGAAGCAGACTAGGTGAACATAATGAGAACTTCAATAAAGAGAGAGAAATACAAGAAAATGCCATATATAAATCACAGAGCTGAAGAACACAACAACTGAGCTTAGAAATACAATGGACTGACTTCGGAGTTTAGTGATAGTTCACATTTATGGTCTAATTCTATGTGTTTTCCTGTTACAAAATCATGCTGACTGGAAAATACACTCCCAAGACTGGAACATCTGAGCAAACTAGCCTCTTCTAGGCAGCAGTTAACCATTCTGGTCCTTAAGTTGATGGAAACCCATGTCAACATGCTAGCAATGTTTCTTCATAAAAAGCAAGTAGGAATACATTCTACAAATTCCTTATACCTTACCAATCCATTATTAGTCACCTCTGGGGATGAATTTGGGGGAAATCAACTAAACTCTGCTCAGAGAACAAGATTTCCAAATGTTTTGGTTTTCATTCAAGAATTTCTAGAGCTCTCTGTCCTCTCTCTTTCCAAATAAATTATATAATAATACTTAGAAAGGAAAGTGTGTGTGTGTGTGTGTGTGTGTGTATGTAGCTGGGAGTGGGGATTTGTCTGCATATGTTTACATATATAATAAGATATCCGCAAGTAAATATTCAAGTGTTTCTATTTCCTAATTATCCTCCTTTTATAAAAAACAATAGAACTGGGCTTTGGCTCCAATCTAGCCCTCAGCCTTGGCCCCCATCTAGCTATAATTTTCAATCTGCTAATTATTCCAAACTCACTGAAATGGAGTCAGTATCTGCAAAGAGCGGTGTCCTCAAATGCCTATTGTCTCCATGCTCTGTCTCTCAAATCCCTTCAGGGGAAACTCAGAACAGCTGCAACCTCTTGGATTTACAACAGGAGTTCACAGACTATTCACCACTGCTGGGATGATCCAGCCATTTAAAAATGACCAATCTAGTGCATCCATGGTTCACTGCATTTGACTTATGGTTGACAAAGTTAAACCATATGTAAATATTTTACATTTAAATGAATTAAGTACATTTTTAAAAACTCCTTGCCATGTGCCTTTTTTTTTTTTTGCTAGGGATCCTGTGGTTCCCAAGGCAGAGGTGAGTTCTTGTCCATCTAAGATTCTGACATTCAAGTTGATGTCTTACCCAACCCTTTTTCCTGAGCACTTACTATGGGCACTGAAAGCGGGCAGTGGGGATACAAAATGAATTAGAGGGTACCTACCTGCCTGTTAGAATCACTAGTCTGAGAACTAGGAATAAAAACAATAGTTGGTATGATGGGAAAAGGAGCCAGAAGGAGCATGAAAAAAGGTCTGAGGAATGAAACAATGTGTTATTTAGGGGAAACTACAACTAGCTCCAGCTTTTAGCTCAAAGGGTAAAGAGAGATCATCAAATCATGCTCAGCCTCTATTTCATGCTAAGAAGCTTAAGTTTATTTTATGCATGAGTCACAACTGAAAAACATTAAGCAGATTTGCATTTTATATAATTCAGTTTCTTCTTTACCTTCCTAATATTAGTTTGAATCATGTGACATGGTATTTCATGGGCTGAAAAGGATCAAATATTGATGCTCTCCTAAGGGTCAAACTAATAATATAATTTGAAATTATATTTTTAATTGTGTTTATACGTTGAATGTCTACCTCTATGGCTAGACTGTAGTCTCCAGAGCCAGACAATTTGGGTTTATACGCCAGTTCTAATAGCTGTATATCCCTGGACAAGTTACTTAACTTCAAACTTTTACTTTCCTTGTCTCTAATGGAACAATACTCCAGAGAGTTATTGTGAACATTAAACAAGCTAATATACATTAATGCTTGGAAAGTATCTGGAATAGAGTAAGCACTATTTTAATATTAGTTATCATCATCATCATCCTCCTCATCATCATCACTGTCCAAAGCCAATATTAAATGTGAAGGATGAAGAAAATATTAGAGCTAGAAATGGAAGCACCATCTTTTGACTAGATGCTATACTTTTTCCTCCCTTAGCTCAAGTTAAATGTCTAATCCTAGAAAGATATTTTCTCAACCCTTTAAACTTTCTAATGTAGTGTTAAAGTCCCACACAATTTCTGAATCCTACAAAATATTTGCAGGAAATGAAACTGAGTTATGTGGGATTTTCTTTTTTTTAAATCATAGGCCTTTTATAAAGCATTGATTTAAAACAACAACAAAAATTGATATGCAAGTGTTCCTGGCCTTTCTCCATTTCTAATTCCCTGAGGAGTGATGCAAAATCAAGAAGAAAGAGCAAAGACAATAGATTTGAGCTAAGGCTTGGGAGGTGAGTGTGTGTATGTGTGTGTGTGTGTGTATGTGTGTGTGCAGGAATGAGAAGAAATATGTGCAAAAGAGTTATAATTTCCAAGGAAAACAATGATGAGAAAAGACAAATTTTAAGAAATGGAGTTAGAAAAAAACAAATAAAGGACTTACACTATTTTGAAGTTTATCTTGGTTGCTGACCTGGATTTCTTTCATTGCAATGCCTCTCTCAGACTGGACCCCATGGTAAGTGGCTTTCTAAGTATTAAAACTGTGTTTCAAATTCTCTTTTCCTCGCAGATTTTTAGTGTTATATTCTGTTAAATATGGTGGCTATGTTCAGTGCCATTATATAAGTAATTGAGACATACACAAACAGCCCTGCCAGCATGGCTCAGTGGTGGAATATTGATCTATGATACAGGAAGTCACAGTTCCATTCCTGGTCAAGGAATATGCCGGGTTGCAGGCTTGATCCCCAGTAGAGGGTGTGCATGCGGCAGCAATCAATGATTCTCTCTCATAATTCATATTTCTATCTCTCTTTCCCTCTCCCTTCTTCTCTGAAATCAATATATATATTTTTAAAAGACACACACACAAATAAAGCATCATTCTACCTTGAATTATCTATTTATTCTATGACCCTTGCTTCTGTAAAACCTATTACCACACTCTCTTCAAGACCACCAGCTAAAAGAACATAATTACTTTGAAACCAACTCAAAAGTTTTGAGCCAAGAGAAATTAAAAACCAGTTCAAATACACTGATGTCTTGCAAAATTGAACTCTTTGGCAAAGCATTATTTGTTAGTGATTTCTAACAAGTATCTTCAGGCTTGCACAGAAGTGAAGATGTTCATGATATGGAACAAATCCACAATCATTAAAATGTTGTATGCATCGGGGTCTTGTCCATGAGCAGCTGCTTCCTGGTGATGATGATGGTGCTCAGGCCATTTCAAGTAAAGCCACTGCTTTGGACAGGACTGGGAGGACCTGTGTAACCCAGATTGCCAATCACCCGGAACAGTGGTCGGCAAACTGCGGCTCTGTTGACTAATGAGTTTGCCGACCACTGACCTAGACTCTCGATTCCAATAATTACAGGCTGCTGTTGTTCCTTGTGATTAAGCCCCTATCCTAGTGGTTGGCAAACTCATTAGTCAACAGAGTGGCAAACCACGGCTCACGAGCTGCATATGGCTGTCGAGCCGCAGTTTGCCGACCACTGCTCCAGAACATTATGGTGATCAGCTTTACTTAAGTCTCCCAGGCACCCTTTGAAGTAGTCTAGTATAAAGAAAGGACTCCAGACTAAGAATTAGAAAGCCTTACTTCTATTTCTGGTCAAATTTCTTATATAGTCATGGGATAGAGTTTACTAGTCTCCCAGAATGATCAGAAATCCTTACAGCTAGCTCCAGTATTCTACTCTTTCGTAAAAGTCATTAACAAATACAATTTGCCTCAGCATATACTTTCCCCTAATCAAGGTAAACAGTTTACTTTTTTCCAACATCCACTGGCACATTAGCTCACTGCCTTTCCTCAGTGTTCTTGATTTTCATTGGATACTTATCATGTCACCTTAGTAGGTGCAAGGTTTCATGATGGTATTCACCTGCATGCACAGTTCTCTCTTCTCCTCCCCAGAGCACAACTGCTAGTCTAGCTTAGAAGAGTAAAATTTATACCCTAATCGGTTTTGCTCAGTGGATAGTGCATCAGACTTCAGATTTAAGGGTCGCAGGTTCGATTCCTATGGCAGGCTCCTCCCTGGCCTGGGCCTTGATTGGGCATGTGCAGAAGGCAACCGATAGATGTGTTTCTTTCACATTGATATTTCTCTGTATCTCTCCCTCTCCCACTCACTCTAAAAATCAATGGAAAGGGAGAAAAGGAGACATGTGTAATACTTTTACCATCTGCAACAGCATGGATAGAACTGGAGAGCAGTTCTCTGACTGGCTTATTTCTGATGGTCTTAGGCGACCCTGCTAGTAGCTTTCAACCTGTGGGTTATAACCCACAGGTGAGAACCGCTGCTGTAGAGCCTAAGGCTATCGGAAAAACACAGATATTACATTATGATTCATAACAGTAGCAAAATTACAGTTATGAAGTAGCAACAAAAATAATTTTATGGTTGGGGGTCACCACAACATGAGGAATTGTATTAAAGGGTCGTGGGGCATTAGAAAGGTTTGAGAATCACTGCCTTAATCAATAAAGAAAATAATAAAAATAAATAAACATAAAAACTTCAGACAATAAAGAATTTAAAATAAAATAAAATAAAAATCAATGGAAAAATATCCTCAGGTTAGAATTTAAAAAAAAGAGTAAAATTTACAAAATGTATGGTGTCAGCTATCTTCAAGTATCTCATTCTTGAGATAATTATCTTAAGGTTCGTCTATCAGGTTTCTTATATTTATTTTATTTCATAATAATTAAAAGTTAACATTGAGAATTGATATGCCAGATATTATCCAAAAGCACTCTAAGTATATATTCTCTAAACTACATAATTATATATATATATATATCTATATATATATATATACACACACACATATATGTGTATATATATATGTCTTTATATACATATAATGTATATACAGGGTGATAAAAAGTAGATTTATAGGTAAATATTATAATAATTAATACGTAAAAATACAAGTGTAAATTCTGGCCCTGGCCAGATAGCTCAGTTGGTTAGACCATCTTCCTGATACACCAAGATTGTGGGTTTAATCCCAGGTCAGACCAATATATAAGAATCAACCAATGAATGCATTAATAAATGGGACAACAAATCAATGTTTTATAAGCTGTCTCTCTTTTCCTCTCTAAAATCAATAACTAACAAATTTTTAAATAATAAACTGTTTTGCATAATCACAACTATAATCTACTTTTGCCCACCCTGTATATGCACACACATATCTATATACTTCTATGTACATAGATATCTATATATATATACATGTGTGCGTGCATGTCTCTATATGTAAAACTACACCATTATTTAGCACATTTTACAAAAGAAACTGAGAATCAGAAGAAATTAGTCATCCAAAGCCACATAGTTTGTAATCCGCAGAGATTACATGTGAGCCAGGTCTTGTTTTTAAACACTTGAAGCACAGTTCAGTGTCCACGGAAAAGCAATGTATACAAGAAGCCATTTTCAAAACTGCAAAATAAGTGGTATGTTAACTTGGAAATAAAGAAGGACTTTAGAAGTGTCCTGCTAATGGCTGGATATGCCGTCTTGAGAGAAATACTCATATTTTCTGAGACCTCAATTTCCTCTTGCAGAATGAGGGTTTAGAGTAGGTAATCTCAAAGGTTTCTTTTGGCTCTCAAGAGGAATGATTTGCTTCTGAAAGGCATC